>CANUHP010000045.1:0-35167 GCA_948150685.1 Rhaphigaster nebulosa
CCCTGAATCCATTTTGACTAGTTTCGTCGTGGCATCTGTACGTACGTTCGTTCGTATTTCGCATAACTCAAAAGCCGTTAGCCGTAGAAATTTGAAATTTCGTATTTAGGATTGTTGTAAAATCTTGTTGTGAACCTCCCTTTTTGGTCACTGCTTGATCACCGGAAGTGGTACTTTACTTGTAGGTCATCATTGATTTTTATCAAAAATTATATTAAAATACTATGGAAAACTTCTCAAATTTAGTATTTATTACTTATATATTGATTTAAATAACAAACTAGATTTCGGTTTAAATTTAAAAACCGGAAGTGGTACTTGAAGGTCTTATTAGACTTTCATAAAAAAATATATTAAAATATAATGTAAAACATCTCAAATTTGGTAAATATGACTTTTATATCGATATGAATGTATTAATTATATTTTGGTTAAAATTGGTGAGCCGAAAACGGTACTTTACTTGAAGGTCATAATAAGATTACATCCAAAATTATATTTAAATTAAATATATAAATCATATGTTTTGGTAATAAAGGTTACAAACGCAATTTGGTTTCCAATCTAATTAAACATTTTTATTACTTGTTTTAAGTGTTAGGTGTTTTCCTCCCCATTTGTGTGTGTGTGTCAATAAATGGGTGTCGCGACGCCAAGTGTCGTTTTTGTGATACTGCAATCTTCGGAAACAAGTAACCAAATTCAGGATCACTTTTTGAGCCACCGATTTATAGTTTAATAGGCGTACAAGGAAGTCATGTGTTGTCCACATCAGATATTTTTAAGTCTGTGATATCATCGTTCCCATGGTAAACTTACGAATGAATGAATACTTTATTTGCTTTTGGGGTATGTCCCATACAAATAGAGTTGGCTACAATGATTATGGCTACAATAACTATAATTTTGTAAAAATATTTAATTGCTAAAGTCAAAAATATTATTTCACAACGTTGCTATGTCAACGTCATCTCCAAATACGTTCAGACATAAGTATATAGGAATACAATATAAAAATAAAATATAAATATAACATAAACAATGTATAAATGAATACCTTTAAACTGCTTAAATACACAAATAAATAATATAAGATACATGAATAGACCCGATATGATCAACAAATCAACAAAATCATTCATTGACAATGAACGATTTCAATCTACAACATTGCCTAACGTAGTAAAACAGGTTCTTAAGAAGATCGCTATTGCCATTTCTAAATAACTTACGAATGTGAAAATCACTTCTTTTCAGAAGAGCAAATAAACTGCTACATTATTCTCTGTTTAAGAGCCTATATCGATTATTTAAATTTTTTTTGTTGGATTTGTCTTTTTTTTATCTCATAGTTTCATGTCTAATTATTGTTTTAAGTTTATAATAAAAGGCAGATTCTTTACTTTAACTTGGTAGCATCAGACTTTCAGACATTTTTCGTAAAAATGCAATTGAGATTTCAGCACTTACTAATGCCGTGGCAGATTCGTTGAGTTAACACATGGCGTTGACCCAGGAAGTATTTGTTATTAAATAAGGTTTACAACCCAGGAAGTTATTGTTATGCTTCCTGGTTATCAGCATTAAAACAAGTTCTATTTCCTTAATCACCCCCTCTCCTATTGTATGTATAAAAGCCTATCTCAAAGGGACAGATCAATCAGTATCAGAATTTTAATTAGAATGTAAGAACTAGTATTAGAATAAGTATTTAGAATGTAGGACTAGAATAAGAATCAGTATAGAATAGGTATTAGAATGTAGTATTAGTCTGTAAGGTAGAATAAGGTTATGTGAGACACTCTCACTATGTTTAGCTTTAAGTCTAGTTATAATATCATTAGTTAGTCTATCTGTAGTTAAACACTCAGAAACTCGTTATTTATATCATGTAACTTGTACTCTGCTTAATAAAGTTATTTTTAAGACTTGCATTCATCGACTTTGTTAATTGCTGCTTTACTAAATGCTTTACCAAACGAATAATTATCAAATAATAGCAAAAATAAAATCTATTTTTTCACATTCGTAAGTTTAACATATTAGGATTCCAAAACACTATAAATATTTTTTCTCTAATTTCATAACGAAACCTCTGATCGGGCGCCATTTTTAAATTTAATGAAAAGACGGATGTTAATCTCGAGTTCCGAGGATTATGATACTCGTGATAGTGACCTGTGACTTTTGTGGCCGAATTTCAAAAATATCAGCCGTAATAGTCTCAGAGAAAAACCGCGAACGGCGGACAGACCTATCATTTTTTTTTTTTTTCGATTTTTGGATTCTACTTATCTTGAAACGTAAAACCTCAAATTTTGAGAGAAGATTCAATTATTGTGTTCTTGATCAATTAAATATCTTCATTATTTAAAATCATAATCTCCACAGGTTCTACAATAGTAGTGCGGGTCTTGATCGTATCAAGGCGCCCCTGCAATCTTAATGTTTGACCGCCAAGCTCTCGATTCAATAATACCACCTGCATATTATTGAAAATTACAGCCCAAAAATTAACAAAACATATGAACTATATTATATCCGTGATTCCTGCCCGAGCAAGATTATACACTATAGACTATACACTATAGACTATACACGCGAAATACGACAATTAGAATGCCCATACAATTAGTTTAGCCTAGGACACAGCTGTAGCTACTAATCTTATTACCCAACAAGTCCTTGCATTAAGTTAGTGCACTGGTCGGAAGTCAGCGCTGCTAGCTCGGCAGTGCGGAATGATTGGTCGACAGTTGGTCGTCACGCGCCTAGCTAATAATCGAAAATAAAAAATACCTCAAGTTTATTGCCTCTTTAATTAGTGTTGTAGCATTTGGTTAATAGTTGCCCTATTTCATTAAATGTCGTATGAATTCGACTGTTGGTCTTTTTTACAGTTCAGAAGGTTCTTAATTTATGGAGCGCGATTCCGGTTGGCAATATAAATTAAATCCATTTTTTTTACTTACAGGTCTAGATCGTAGACATAACTAACCATTCTTGTTCCATCGTCATGTAATTTGGTCTCTTGCGTGGTCGATAGCCTAATACTTTGAGAAGAGGACACAATATTCGTTACAGTTGGGATATCGAAACTCTAATTATAATTAATAGATTTTAATAGATAGAACAGCCTCAAATTAAATCTATATGAAGCACTGGAAATAATAAAATCCTTCAAATCCCATCCAGATTTTTGCTTAAATGACCAAATAAATATCTCCAATTGTGCAATCTTAAATTTATTCCCATCTATAACAGAAAAACCAATTACTCACCGCCATTCCTGAAAAACCCGAACCCTTAAACCGTTTACCTATAAACATGCTACCTATCTCTCGTTCATTGTTAGTACAATGCGAGAAGAAACCAGTACAAACTTTTCTGTTTGATATAATCCATTTAAACCTTGGTGAGTACCAACATGTATTTGATTTCTTGTCTTAATTTAATTCATAATTTATAAATGTTCTACAATACTGATTTATATTAATCTAATTTAATATGTGTAATAATACCTAACTATATTTTGAATTGTTTATTTTTTGTGTGTTTTTAGAACTGAAGATGAATGTATAACATTCGAAACTAGTTTTCAATAAATCAAATTTACAGAAGTGGCAAATAATTTATCAATCCCTAATTAATAGATTACTAACCAAACAATAATTAGTTAATTAATTTACAAACAATTTTTATTAACCCTTTGTAGAAACAAATAGATATTAACATAAATGGTGATAAAATTGAAATGTATATCAGAAGAATTATGTGTTTAGAAGAATATTTTGAGAATACACCATGTAACCGGGAACGTTATAACATAAATACAATTTTTAGTAGTTTGAAGATTTTATTATTGAAAAACTTGTAGAAGAATATTATATATGAAATATGGCGGGGTAGCTCAGTGGGTAAGGTACTGCGCTACTAATCTCAAGATCCCGGGTTCGAGACCGGCTGAGGCAGATAATTATTTATTCTGTATTGAGTCGCGGATCGATCCTGTGGGATCGGGGGACCCTCCTGGGGCTCACCCAGCCTCTATAAAGTGGGTACCCTTAATTGGGGGAAAAACCTGGCGGTTGAGCGTGATCTCGGCCAAATCACCTTCTTACACAACCGTTGGCTTAGAAACAGTACGGTCCTTACCTAGTACTGAGCCCAAGACCCTTCACGGGTTGTAGTGGTACAGTTTATTTTTTTTTTTTTTAAGTATGTATGTGGAAGATTCGACTAATGAAGCCTAAAGTTTCTAAAATAATGTAAAAGAAATAACCAGAAAATATTTCGTCCATTTAGGTAGCATCAGGACTGAAAAATATAATATAATATAATATATATATATATATATATATATATATATATATATATATATATATATATATATATATATATATACACATATATTGGGAGGCTGGGGTTATTTGGCATAAGGGGCTAGTTGGCACACAGATTTTATTTTCGTCCACCGTAGGGATAGATCGCTGTCATCTTCACTCTGCTCGGAAGTGTCAGGAAGGAAAAACCGATATTTTATCGTTTTTATGATGAGTAAATTTTTTCATCTTAATTTTTTTTTTGTTCGGTTGAACCTGTAAATCGAATTAAGGTACTGTTGATGATGGTTTAAGAGTGGTTAGCTGTCATAACAGCTTCATTATTGTGTGTTTCTGGTGTTTGGGGTTGTATGGTATATCCATCCAGTATCCATCTTGTGTTTGGAAATCATCGTGGGGCTAGTTGGCATTGTTGGATATGGGGTCAGTTGGCATAGCTATTATGATAACTCGCCATACATTCATGCCATCTTACCTCTCCATTAATGTTCATTAAAACAAAAACAAAAAACAGATTTCTGTAAAAGATGGATTAATATGACTTATAAATAAGGTTCTGAGAGCATAATAACTTTTTTAGCTATAATGAAATACAAGAGAAAAAATGACCGAGCCTTTTATTCTTTATACTATATTTATTACTGTATTATGTCTATGTATCCATATCATGTTATGCCAATTTTCATATAGGAATATGCAAACCAGCCCCACACCTGGGCATATTAGCAATCTTTTAGGGATAGTGTTTTTGGAATTACCTAAAGAGGAAATACATATAATATAAATATAGAAATAAAGACAAAATACAGCACATCTTAGATCTATTGTTTAAAAAGACATATCAAGCAGAGACAGTACCTCACTCCAAGACACAACACATGTACAGAGAGAAGGAAGGAAAAGAGAGGTTACACAACAATAGCTGATGATCAGGAAACAGAAAATACACATAATAAACAATCAAAAATGTACAAAAGGCCATAAATATTAATCAATTAACAAAAAGAGAAGGAAAATAATATACAGAAAATTGGATACACGGCTATTCTACTAAATATATTAACATATGTTTTAAGGATATATAATAATAATAATGCTCTATTTATATATAAATATATATATATATATATATATATATATATATATATATATACACACATATAAAAAGTATATGGAAGAACCGTTGACAGACAAACCGCCTAAGATGACAGTAGACAATTTATGAACCACGGCTCCCGACCTCCAAGCACATCAGTCACTCTCTCCAGAACATTTCCTTCCAGAACGACCACCATTCGTCTTCTGGAACCTGGAACTGATGGATATTGGCTGCCCTTTGGCAATATCCTTAATATCACAATAATGGTGTTTGCTTAGTTATTTAGCGATATAACCATCATTCACCATCTACATTTTGTCGATTTCTAAATGGACGATTTGAGAGTTTAAAGAAACTAATTTCAAAAGTAAAATATTTCCATTAGTTAGAATCAGTTCGTGGTCACTTATCTGAAATAATTCGGGTTTTTGTTTATTAACGGTCCTTTATAATAACACACACACAAAAAAAAAGGATAAATAAATAAATAAAATGTTAACCTCAAGATTTGAGATTCTACGTTTCGCTCTGATGTAGCCTTATAATTAGAGCCCGGATTTCATGGAGTAAAAAAAATTGTAAAACGTGCAATAAAAATGCAAAAATGTGCAACGAAAAATAAAATTCTGCGATTATGCGTTTATGCTTAAGAAACAAAAACAAAAAAAAAAAATACGTATTTTGTTTTCTTTCATAAATTAGAATTTTTTCTTAGTAAATTAAGTAGGTTGGAGCATTGTTATGTAAAATGTGAAAATCTCACCAGCTCTTGGTATGGTATTTTTTTACTACTCTTCGCAGAATCATACGTGATTCACGTACTATGACAATGCATTTTCTGCCTAAGAGTTTTTTATTGGCAACTGATAAATTTTTTAATAACGTATCACATGGTCAAGTGAGACAATTCTAAATTTGTGCCGGCATATCGATAACTGAAGCCTTGTCGAAAAAGTTGAACCATTATCGTATCTTTGCCGGTAGAACTTGACTCTTTGGATTTACGATTCATTTTGGTGGATTGTCTTTCTATTCTTATAATTTTCCCATTTTGGGTTTATTTTTTAATATAATTAATATAATTATATAATTATAACGATATAATTAATTTGATGTTAACTAACTGGTTGATAGTTGGGAATCTATATTTTCTTTATTACATTACACTCATCATAACCAATTAGCAAAGAATAGTGAATTTTGTTGAAGGGTTGTCTATTTTGAATAAATAAACAAATTTTTAATAATTTGCATGCGTTTTTATTTATTGAAAAATAATGTAATATATTTTCGCATTATTCAATTATTATTGTCATACGTATTAATCACAACCTTCTCTGCTTTCTTTTTACATTATTTTAATTTTTTTTTTTTTTGTATTGTTAGCATTTATACTTTATATTGTTAATTTGTGCATATTTTAATGAACACATATGGACACTTTATCAACAATTCTATAACTTACTCGGACATATCAACATATTGATTAGAGATATGGCTTCGGCCGACATGCACGTGAGGAAACTGAAAAGGTGCTGGATGAGAGATCTGCTTTATTAACTCAAGGCAGACAAGAGCTACTGCTGAGTACCATCCTTTCTCATGCCTCACATGATATTTCTCATTATATTATTTTCTCATTTGCTGATTGCCGACTTATTGTTGACACCTGCAAATTACTATTTTAAGATTAAAAAAAAAATATTTTCATTACATTTCTTATATTATCTTGATATACTTTTCATACTCCTAAATCTTCATTGTAGTAGTTATTATAATTAGTAGTTTGTGTATTTTATTATGTATTTTATTATATCTTCATATAATCCATAGTCATTCTTTCTATATTTTCCCAATATTTTAATTCTCATTATTTACAATATAAATTATTATATTTTACTTTATATTTTTCATTTTATCATATATCACAAATTAAAAGAAAACAGCAAATAATTATATTGAAGACAACTGTTTCGAACAGCTAAAACAAAGATATTTCCTTGCTAATGAAGATATAATTATTGAAAAAATAAAGAATTATGTCTATTCTATAGACATTGATAGGCCTGTCAACTCTAAATACAACTCACTTTGCAGAAATATTTGCAGCATCAGCAGGCCTCAGCTGCAAGAATATTTAACTTATAATGTAAATATAAATAAATTGAAACTCGTTAACCAATTAAGAATTACAGATACTGAAAATTCGAAACCTTTTCGTGAGAGAACTATCCTAATTATGAAAACTGGGGGAAGATGTAGATGTGTCAAGATTTTATTACTCAAGTCATAGAACACATATTATTTCAATGCCCCATTTTGGGTATTGACAGGGCAAACTACTTATGTAATTATATCGTTGAAAACAGTGAACAATTATCTATGGAGAATATTCTAAATATTGATAGTGTAGATAAATTAAATTAGATTTATTTTTTACTTCCTTGTACGAAGTAAAGGAAGTATTGTAATCGCGAAAATTTTCGGTTTTCAGATTTTAACGGAAATATCCATTTTAACCATCCCTGAATCCATTTTGACTAGTTTCGTCGTGGCGTCTATACGTAAGTACGTTCGTACGTACGTAGGTACGTTCGTATTTCGCATAACTCAAAAACAATTAGCCGTAGAAAGTTGAAATTTTGTATCTAGGATTGTTGTAAAATCTAGTTGTGAACCTCTCTTTTTGGTCACTGCTTAATCACCGGAAGTGGTACTTTACTTGAAGGTCATCATTGATTTTCGTCAACAATTATATTAAAATACTTTGCAAAACATCTCAAATTTGGTATTTATAATTTATATATTGATTTAAAAAACATACTAGATGTTGGTCTAAAGTGGAAAACCGCAAGCGGTACTTTCCTTGAAGGTCATATTAGACTTTCATCAAAAATTATATTAAAATATAATGTAAAACATCTCAAATTTGGTAAATAGGACTTTTATATTTATGTGAATGTATTTACTATATTTTGGTTAAAATTGGTGAGCCGAAAAGGGTACTTTACTTGAAGGTCATAATAAACACATCAAAAATTATATTAAAATTAAATGGAGAAATCATATGGTTCGGTGATAAAGGTTACAAACGCGATTTTGTTTATACTCTAATTAAAAATTTTTGTTACTTATTTTAAGTGTTAATATTGGGCATATAATACTGGTTTTCCTCCCCATTTGTGCGATGAACAAGTCTGCAGCAGGAGAATAAGATATTAGTTAAGTGGATTCTTCCGCTTAAAATTTAGAAACTGTCGATTTCCAATGCTTTATCTCGTGGTATTGACAGTTTTAATGATGTCACGGAACACGAAGAAATCTCTTGGAAACTAATTACCGGCTGAAAAAAAAACGACATTTAATAACGGAATGAAACCTCCAGAAACAAGAGTATGTGTGTGTCAATAGATGGATGTCGCGACGCCGAGTTTCGTTTTTGAGATATTGCAATTTTCGGAAATTAGTAACCAAATTGAGGATCACTTTTTGAGCCACCGATTTATAGTTTAATAGGCGTACAAGGAAGTCACGTGTTGTCCAAATCAGATATTTTTTTTTTGTTAATAACTTTTATGACACATATTATGAAACAAGGAAACAAACTGATTGTTACTTATTACTAGCGATAGGATGTAAATTTGAATATCTTCACAAAAATATTGTTTTCTTATCTGGCTTATTTTTTGATATTAGTGGCGAAGGAAGGCTATTATTATCATAGCGCCTGCGCGGAGCTAGGTCAAGGGCGAGGCTAGAAAATTTAAATTATTACATATATATATATATATATATATATATATATATATATATATATATATATATATATATATATATATATATATATTATTCTATATTATATATTTTCTTACACTATAAGATATTAGGAATAATAATACTATGACTATGACTACTACCACTATATACTACTAATACATAGGTAAAGTTAAACTAGTTGCTAAGCTATTACATTAAACTGTAGACATTTATTTATGATTACATAATGTCATTTGATACTAATAACATTTATTAACACCAAATGGATCAAACTCCATGACTAAATGATATATAAGCCAATAAACTATCTATCCGTCTATATTTTTCTTTATTCCTTGTTATTTACTTCATTTTTTTTTTTATCATACTGTCCTATATTTCTGTTTGTTATATTTTATTACTGTCATTGTTACTGTCACTGTTGTTATTCATTTTTTTTTTAGACCTGATGGTATGCCGAAACGTCGGCACACAATAAAAAAAGTTTTTCCTTATTTGTTTGTCCCTTCATTGACCGCACTCCCTACATATATATAAGCTTTTCCTACATATATTTCCACGTTCAAACATAATTGCAACATTTTCTATTATTATTATTCGAATTATTCAGTAAATAACGGTTAATTTATTATTTTTAATTCCAAAATTATTTATAGTTGCTGATTTTTACATAAGAGCAAAAAATTTACATAAAAGCAATTCGCGCCGTCGAATTCGGCACCCGAGGCAGCAGGTGCCTCCTAGTCAATTTGTCTTCTACTATTCGATCTTTAACGGTCCCCGGAATCGATTATTCCGCCCGGCTAATTGCAGACCGGTGCACAAGATATAACTCGACACGAGATGAATAAAATAAGTGTGAACGAGCCTGGGATACCGTTATACAGGCTGACAATTATCTCATCGACACGTGGACCGCACGTGCCGAACAATGGCGACGTGGGAAGCAGGAAATTCGCCTGTGGGTTTGGCGCCCGAACCGCGGCATTGTTTTCAAATATTCCAATTAAAGGCACTCATTTTCGAAAACACCTTTTCGTTCTTCTGAAATGATCCATGTCTCACTCCGCGCCTACGGCTTTCGAGAAATTCTCAACTGGGGCCATTGTTTTAGAAAATTCAAATTTCCGATCGAGTTTTTAATTTATTTCGGACCCTGAAGTAGATAGAGCGTAGATTATTTATGGAGGTGGCCTAGCGAACCCGCATCCCTGCGACACAACTTAATAGCGATAAATTATTCATGCCGTTTTGTTTCTAATAAGTCCACATCCCACCTGCCTCTGTCTGAAAAACAAAACAAATAAGTGCAATGAAAGCCGACTATGCGGGTTTCCTATAAAAATAATAATGATGGGGTTCCTTTTGACAGCAGATGACAATGAAGATGAAGGCCTCTGGTGCTAGAAAGATACACACAGTAACAGTTCCGGAACTAAGATCTTTGCCAGAAGGCTTAATTTTGCCGCCCCTTCATTCGTTCCCTCTTTAATAAGAATCGACAGTAGTTTAAGTGATATATTTCAAATAAATACCATCATCTCATCCTATTAACTTACATCATTCAATGAATTGAACGTAAAAATAATCAAAAAGCAGAAAAAATATTTGGACAATTATCGAGGTTACTTGACAGACGCTCCAAATAGCACAGGCCAACCATGAAAAAACTTTTGTACTGAAAATACCTTATTCCTATAGTTTTTATTGTGCTGAATTCAAATATGATATTAAAAAAGCTGTATCACCCACAATTTCTTCACATTTTATAGTTAAATTTATTAAATTAAGCGATTTTTAAGGAATTGAACAGCATTCAGTCTTAGGCCTCATGAAACAATTAGGCCTGAAGTTAGGCCTCATGAAACAATTTGTAAAGGCTTTACCTAAAGATGGACCATGTTTCAAGTATCTCTGCCAAAAGTTTCCACGCCTTTCAGAAGCTAAACTAAAAGAAGGCGTCTTTGTCGGACCCGACATTAGAAAAATGATGTTTGATGTCAACTTTGAATACACAATGACCTTAAATGAGAAAGAAGCATGGGTATCATTCAAGCAAGTCGTTACTGCAAGTTCTTGGGAAATGAAAAAGACCCAGAGTATGTTTCTATTGTAGCTAACATGTTACAGAAGTTTAAAAAGTTAGGATGTTTGATGAGCCTGAAACCTACGGAAAACTATGGTTGATACAAAAAAACTAAGGCCAGGTTTAGATTCAGCACATAAAAATCTATAAAAATCAGCTATTAAAGTTAAACAAGTTTTTAAATTTTTTTTTTTGTTGGCCTGTGTTATCCTTAACTAACAGACTTACCATCTACAAAGTACTAATTAAACCTTTATGGACATACGGAATAGAGCTATGGAGCTTTGCCAAAACTTCCGAAGAATTCAGTCGTTCAAGTCAGAAGCATTGAAAAATAGTGGACCTGCCATTCTATTAAAAATGACTTGCTACACAAGGACTTTCAGAGACTGCCACAGAATATTACAAAATTTTCCACAACAGACCGACTTACAGCATGAATCCTTTAGCCTAAACACTTTTATTGAGTTTTATTGCTAGTCCTTTAAAAGTGAACAAAAAATGTTTATGAAGGAAATTAAAATTATTTTTCTCATGGGCAAAGGGCTCCTTATTACTGTTGTCTGT
This sequence comes from Rhaphigaster nebulosa, assembly GCA_948150685.1. Taxonomy (NCBI): domain Eukaryota; kingdom Metazoa; phylum Arthropoda; class Insecta; order Hemiptera; family Pentatomidae; genus Rhaphigaster; species Rhaphigaster nebulosa. The sequence continues at coordinate 11,873 of CANUHP010000045.1, forward strand.
ATTGTTAATAGGGCACTATTAATGAGAATCCCCTCTTACACAGACCATCATCACTACTATATATTATTACGGTAGTATAGATCCCTTTTCCGGCTCTCAGGAGCGATGGATTTTGACGGGTGAGGTATCAAAAGAAATAGAATTTCACGGAGAAGTGACGAATCCTGATTTTGTTTCTTAAAATCTTACAGGGGCTTAAATAAAAGTGATGAAAAAACTGGAAGGTTTCACAAATTTGACGACTGAGAGTCAACGGATCGAGACGGGATGAGTTGGGTTTTACAGATTTTTACGCGGGCATCAAAATCAAGTATGATCCCTCGGATCATACTGGTCCAGCGTTTTAAAGCTTAAAAACCTACCGTTTTTGAGATAATGCACGATATAGGTCCGCACGGGTCTGATGCCATCTTGCGTACGTGCCGTTGTCATGGCAAATTTATATCTTTTAAAGCCAGTTGAGACTGTCAACAAAAACGTATTAATAACTGTAAAAACGTTTTGTAAATAAAATATTGTTTTTATGTTTCCATGAATGATAGAATACTACAAACAGAAAGTGGTATATAGTAGAGTCTTCTTGCTTAAATGTTAAACTGAGGGGGTACTTTCCAGTAGGGCAAGTTAATTACTTAGTAAGTATTAACTATTACTTGAACATAATCATTATAAACTATTATAAAGCTTCATCAAATGCGTGTGTTAAATAAACTTTCTTGATAATATTATATTATTTATCGCTTATACTTCGATTTCATTAAGGATTCATTAAGATATGTGATGCGAGAGTTCTCGCTCGGGCATACTAGTCACTACTATATATTATTACGGTAGTATAGATCCCTTTTCCGGCTCTCAGGAGCGATGGATTTTGACGAGTGAGGTATCAAAAGAAAGAGAATTTCACAGAGATGTGACGAATCCTAATTTTGTTTCTTAAAATCTTACAAGGGCTTAAATAAAAGTGATGAAAAAACTGGAAGGTTTCAAAACTTTGACGACTGAGAGTCGGCGGATCGAGACGCGATAAGTTGGGTTTTAGAGATTTTGACGCGGGCATCAAGATCATGTATGGTCCTTTGGACCATACTGGTCCAGCGTTTTAAAGCTTAAAAACCTACCGTTTTTGAGATAATGCACGATATAGGTCCGCACGGGCCCTATGCCATCTTGCGTACGTGCCGTTGTCATGGCAACTTTATATCAATTTGAGTCTTTTTACAAAAACTTTTAATGAGTGGAAAAATATATACTGTTTCCCATGTCCAACCCTAAAGGGCACTGCTATGTATGAATACTACACATTGAAAATGGTAATCTTATTGCCTAACTGATAAATTGAGGAGATGTTTTTCTGTGGGGTAAGCTAATTATTTATTAAGTATGAACTGTAACTTCAACATAGTCATTACAAACTATGTAGCTTCAACAAATCTTTATGTTAAATAAACCTTTTTGGTAATATAATGTTTACTCGAATAAATATGTTTCCCTAATATCGGTTATATTTCTAATGCATTAAGGATAAATATCCAATGCGAGAGTTCTCGCTCGGGTATACTAGTAATAATATATTAGCGAATATCCTATATTATAATAACGATATCCCATATTATCATATTATAGATACAAAATTAACTACTTATAAATTGACCTTATTACAACACATTAATTTTAATGTCTTCTTCAAACAAGGAAAAATATCAACAGTTTTCTCTTTCCCCTCAAAAACATTTTAACGGCACATATTGCGTTGTATCTCCCATCCCCACAGTGAAATCTCCAGTTTAAGAGCCGATAGTATATAAAATTAAATATATAAAATATTTTTCTTTCAAAGCTGTCGTTAGTTTTTTTTTTTTTAATTTTTACTTTATTATAAATGAGTACAAGTGCACATTGTCAATTTGTTGATACTTATAATTTCATGGCAAACAGTAATATGATATGCGTTAACTACTAAGAATTTTTGTTTTGAAAATATAAAAATAATTAAAATTTAGTCTCGTATTGATGGGCGTGTCTACTATAGTCTTCTAATTGTTCTTATATAATTAGTCAAGGAGCTGAGATCACAAAACGTGTATGATTTCAAGAAATTTTTTGATCATCTAGGGCCGAAAGTACTCTCATAATAAACTTGAAATATGTACGTCTGCCATCTTATAACGGTTGCAATCAAATTTTATATCTCAACGAATTCACCATTTTCGTCACTTTTTTGCAGATTTTCCTCAGTAACGCACTCTCTGTGCAATTGAGGTAAAATTTTGACATTGTCAATTTTAATGAACGTTAAATTTCCTGTAAGTTTTATATTAAGTATTTTTTTAAATTCGGAACAGCTACTGAGATACTGAGAGAATCTGCAAAAAACGCAAACAGTTAGATATTCAGTGATTTATTACAGTATCCATAAATACCCACTACAGACGCTATTTCTCTTTTAATATTTCTTGGTGTCTGTTTAGAGTAATTACAAATATTTGTATTGTATGGGTATTGTAAGAAATTTAATCCTCTTCATGATTGTTTGTTATGAACTTTGAAGATGTTTACGGTCCCGTATGTCAGCAGTTGTTCCGATTTTTAAAAAAATATTACATTTAAAACTTGCAGGAAATTTTGTTTTCTTTAAAATTGGTTAAGTCTAAGATTTGCCTAAAATTTTCTGGCAGCTAGTTACTGAGGAAAATCTGAAAAAAAGTTCTCTTTCTCTAAAATTGTCATTTCAATATTTCTTGGCGTCTGTTGAGAGTAATTACAAATATTTGGTATAAATCTTGTAGGAAATTTAATCCTCTACAAGATTGGTTATCATACATTTTGCATTGAATTGCACTGAAAAATAGTTATTAAGGCTAGTCCACATACCCCATATCTGAGTGGCAGTTCCGAATTAAAAAAAAAATAATTAATGTAAAACTTACAGGAAATTTAATGTTCATTAAAATCGGCAATGTCAACATTTTACCTGATATGCACTGGGACCGAGTTTCTGAGTAAAATATGAAAAAAGTGACGAATTCGTTGTCTTATAAAATTTTATTGAAACCGATCTAGAGTGACAGACTTTCATATTTCCTGATGAGAATACTTTCAGTTACGACGATCAAAAATTTTCTTGGAATCAGACACGTGATTTGGCCTCAGCTCCCGGGCTATATTTTAAATAAAAGTCTGTTGGTATAACCGAGTAGCTATAGTGGTAGCGGATATTAAAAGTCTGTACATTGGTAGATTGTAGGTTGGTGCGAGTCTATATGTAGAGTTTTATTATGTTGATTTATTATAGTATTATAATTACGCATCTAGGAGCTTTTTTAATTAGTAAATTAAATGTATAAATGTGTAAACTGTGGGACAGTTGCCGTAATGAGAGAATTTACAGTCGTGGCAGTACTGTTGCTCTGTGAAGTTTGACGTGGTAGCTGGCAGTGAACTATCGCATCTTATCTGCCCATTTATAGGCTAATTCTGAGCTTGAAATTTATTGTATCCAAAGTTTTAGCGTTACTTAATTCTTTGAGGAGGAACAAAAACTATCTAATTTACTTATTATGATGACCTACATATCGTTAGTGCTTTGTTAGCTGTTGTACATCCGCCATTTTTTCAACTGGCGTAAAGTTTACTGTCAGCGTGTAGAGAAGGCCATAGCCGTCCCTACCGCAATATCTCAGTGTCTTCACAGTTTTACGACGATAATGCTTAGTATTAATCTTGTAAATGAGGCTTTAATTTAAGAACTGCAAAAGTTTTATAAAACTATCGTAAATTTGGTAATTTTCTCGGGTGTTAATAGAAAATCTTAGTTTCAAAGATAGAGGTAACCTTCAAAATTTGCACCGCTATTGAATAACTTGATATTTTACGATGGATTAATATTTTTTTCCCAAAGAGAAAGTTTAATTTTAAGAAATTAATTATTTTTCGATTTTCCGGATGATTATGCACCAATTAGCAGCGGCGGGAAACTTTGCCATTTTCTTAATGAGACGGCCCTCGAGGCGGCAAAATGACGGTACTTCTTGCGGCACCCCGATCATATTTCATTAGCAGCAATCCGCCGCTCGCACACTCTGGATGCCTTGCTCCATACTCTTCAGATGTTAATGATCCCTCTGCTTTATAATTAGTGGTAATGCGGCATCTTGAGTGCCTTATATTTCTGCCGTCTTTCTCTGAAACGGCAATTACTTGAGGAAAAAAAAAAAAAAAAAAGAAAAAAGATAAAAGGAATTGCGAAGAAAATAGGGTCATACCGCTATGTAAAATTATTACCGTCTAAATCATCTTTAATATCTTCATTATTATCTTTTTCAATTTCATATATATATATATATATATGTTTTTTAATGATTCTTAAAAAAGAAAAATATTGATATTCAGAGATAAAACCTTTTATTGAGAATATCTAAGGACAATAAGTATTAGGTCTAAAGGAATCCATTCGTTCCATATGTAATCGTACAAAATGAAAAAAAAATAAATAACATAAAATAACAATAATTAAAAAATATGTACATCACAAATGGAAGTAAATAGATACACAATTAAATTATAGCAAAATAAGTAAATCACCAAGAAAATGAAAATTTATATTTAGTAAAAATAAAATACAATAAATAAATATAAAAATAAATAGTAAAGATCTTTTAATATATTATTTCGTACAATGTAAATTAACGAATATTATCCACTTTTTTTTTTTGCTATACTGTTCCTTGCATCGTCTCATTCTTCAAAAATGAAGTTCAATTACACATCTCCCTAAATCTTTTTGAAGTCCAATGAAGATTAAAATAAAGACTTTTTTTTTAATTTTTATATTTATATTTACATCCGTCTGGGGATAAAGTAAGACATGATGGAAAGTAGAATAGAATAGAATAGAAGAAGAATTTTATTCTGGGAATATTTCCGTTAAGAATAACACAATCGAACAAATAAAAAAGAAACAATATTTCGTCATAAGATTAAAAAATAAAGATTAATTAATATTTACAATATTTTCAAGAAAATAATAAGGAAACAATATAAATCCTTGTCTTGAAAAGAATAATTAGTGTTAACTAAAAATTAAAAAGAAAAAGAAAAACAGAGGACATGAAAAATACAAAAATAATGGGCTGATTAGCAAAGTTGAAGCTAATGCATTAAAAATTATTATTTAATTCTGATCTAGATGTTAATCTTAAATTGCAATTTCGTAATTAGAGAGCATCATTTTGGAAAGAAAGTAGTATGCATTAGTACTTTCTGTTTAATTCATTTTAAGTATTCAGTTAGTCAAAGAGATCCCTCATCCAGCTCCTTTGCTTAAACCAAGAGCCTTTAGAATATTTCAAGAGTTAAGTGGCAGAGCATGTTATGTAAAAAGAAATTAATGATTTTTTTAATCCTATCGTCAGACTAGAATTCTCTATTTTAACTTCTGAAAAGCACCACAATTTAAGGTATAGAAAAAATAAACTAGATACTATGTAGAGAGGAACATTTAAAAAATTCTCCCAAGAAAAAATTCCTAATTTTCATAAAGCGTCTCCTAGTATGTTTTTCTTATATTCAGCTCTGTATTAGTTATTGCCATGTCTTATAAATAATAATAAGGATGTAAAATAAATAAGGTTCACTATTTTGTTATTTACTGCTGTTTAAGAGACTCGCTGCATTGTTTGGAATCTTCCAATTCGGTTATCCGGCCTTATATCCGGATTGGTAGTGCCGGATTAATGGAGGAATATTACAAAAAAAAAAGAAGTGAAAATTGCATATAATTAACAGTGAAAGCTTTGTAATTTAGACGATAATTTATGAATAATTTATTAGCATGATGCTAATTGTTAGTCAATGACCTTAGACTCCCAGCAAAATGTATACAATAGATGTTGGAAATATTTATATAATGACAATGGGAGAGAAATAAAATCTGAGAAAAATTGATCTGAAGAAATATTTCTCCGAAACGTAAACAGAATTGAACAAAGGAGAAGACTATATTTGGAAGTTATATATTGTCCTTCATTAAATTAAAGATTTTACACAAAAACAAAAAGAATATGCAAAACAATTAGGGATTGATAAATTATTTGCCACTTCTATAATTTTGTTTTTATTGAAAACTAGTTTCGAATGGTATACATTCATCTTCAGTTCTAAAAACACAAAAATTCAAAGTACAGTTATTATTATAAATTATTATATTATTATTATAAAACATTTATGATTTAAGAATTTAATTATGAAAAGAAATGAAATACATGTTTAAATGGATTATATCAAACTTAAATAATTTAAACCTTGGTGAGTATCCATGTATTTCATTTCTTGTCTTAATTAAATTCATAATTCATAAATGTTTTATAATACTGATTTATAGTATATTACATCTAATTTAATATGTATAATAATACCAAACTGTATTTTGAATTGCTTATTTTTGAATTTTTTGTGTGTTTTTAGAACTGAGGATGAATGTATAACATTCGAAACTAGTTCTTAATAAAAACAAATTTATAGAAGTGGCAAATAATTTATCAATCCCTAATTAGATTGATCCTTTTATACCGTCATGCGGATGTCAACTGAATATGCAAAAAGTACAAAACTATAACGATATTTTTAAAAGTTTCTTCAAAGTTAGAACTTTAAATAAAATTGATTTATCACACTTCAGAGGTGTATAATGTTCCCTAAACATTGTATCTTCGTAATTCAAAGGTTCTGTTTATAAGTACATACCTTGCCCAGTAAATTCAAGGATTTCCAGTGTTTTATTTTCCTAACAAAGGAAATGCACAAGAAACGAGAAATAAATTATGATGAAGCGATTACCTCAAAAATAATTAATTTTTAAAGTTTGGCCATAGTATTAACTCACGAAGAAATGCTAGTGGTAGAAATCAATGGTCTAAGGATTACTTTAAAATACACAATTGAAGTTAGCACTTTAGAATTTTTGTTTTTGTTTTTGTTCACTAATCATGCGCTATGCGCAGGCACCGTCAGAGCGCCGGATTACCGGGCGTGTCGGATTATCTAAACTGTACTGTATATGGTAAACATTCCAATTTATTCATTTTTTTTTAAATTTTATTTTTAAAAATAAATTTAATTTTAGGTATATTTTATGAAGCCAATTATCTTCCTTTTTATATTCTGTTTTATTTAAAACGATTATCACATTTTGACAATACATCCTTATCGTCTCGGGGCATTTCTCTATCCTGAGGACAACCCATTTATTGCCTTAATTCTTCACTCTTTTAGTCATATTATCTGTAAAATTTTATTTTATATTGTCTTATAATAGGCACTATTTTAAAAAAAATCTGAGGATGGGAAAATTCCTCGAGACGTCGATAAGAATGTATTATGAAAAATCATTTTTAATAAAATATAATCTAAATAGGAAGATAATTGGTTTTGTAAAATATACCCAAAATTAAATTAATTAATTTAATTTTTTTTCAATAATGGATTTTACTTAAATGTTTGGATTCATTTCTATTATTTTTTTCCGGGATTCTATATCCCAGGTTACCAGGTAAAACTGAATAGTTTTTTTTTCAGTTTACAGAAACTTCTGAAGCATGATAGTGAACCGTTATCACCCACAACTCCTTCAAACAACAAACGAAGGATCAGGGTTTTTGATTTTGTTCCTGAAAAGATTAAGAGCGATGGATGAGGGTGGATGTGGGTGCAAGTACTTCCTCTCCAGAGTCCCATATGGTCCTGGAGCTCTCCTGGGTGCACTCAGGAGGAAACCAACGTATCCTGGGCCTAGAGATGGTCCTTCAGCATCTTTTGATACAGTTCATTTTTTTTTTTACAGTAAATGAATCGTAAATCCTTCCTCTTCCACCGCTGAGTAGACAAGGGGTTCAACCTTACTTTTTCATATATACTTTTTTCAATCTTCAAATATATTATTATTGTTAAAAAAAAATATCTGATGTGGACAACACATGACTTCCTTGTACGCCTATTAAACTATATATCGGTGGCTCAATAAGTGATCATGAATTTGGTTACTAGTTTCCGAAGATCACAGTATCTCAAAAACAACACTCGGGGTCGCGACATCCATCTATGACATACATACACAAATAGCGAGGAAAACCAGTATTACACACTAAATTTTAACACTTAAAACAAGTAATAAAAATGTTTAATTAGATTGGAAACCAAACTGCGATTGTAACCTTTATTACCAAAACCAATGATTTATGTATTTAATTTAAATATAATTTTTGATGTAAGCTTATTATGACCTTTAAGTAAAGGTCATAAGTCAAAAAGGTCATCATCAAACCTTTAAGTTTTGGGCTCACCAATTTTAACCAAAATATAGTAAATATATTCACATCAATATAAAAGTCCTATTTACCAAATTTGAGATGTTTTACATTATATTTTAATATAATTTTTTATGAAAGTCTAATATGACCTTCAAGTAAAGTACCGCTTCCGGTTTTCCAATTTAGACCAAAATCTAGTATGTTATTTAAATCAATATATAAGTTATAAATACCAAATTTGAAAAGTTTTGCAAAGTATTTTAATATAATTTTTGATGGAAATCAATTATGACCTTCAAGTAAAGTACCACTTCCGGTGATTAAGCAGTGACCAAAAAGGGAGGTTCACAACTAGATTTTACAACAATCCTAAATACAAATATCAACATTCTACGGCTAACCGTTTTTGAGTTATGCGATATACGAACGAACGTACGTACGTACAGACGCAACGACGAAACTAGTCAAAATCGATTCAGGGATGGTCAAAATGGATATTTTCGTTGAAATCTGAAAACCGAAAATTTTCGCGATTACAATACTTCTTTTACTTCGTACAAGGAAGTAAAAATAAATCAGCTATTTTTCTTAACAAATTTTACTTGTGTACAGTATTAATATATTAGAAATTATTACTTATAAATTTTCTAACATCAGAAAATAAAATTATTGATCTGGATGTAGTTAACCGTAGATACAATTTAAGGAGAAGCTGGTCTGGGGGTGTGGCTAATGAAGAAAACATGCTGATAAGTAAAATTTATTTTCTATTGTATACCACCGTTTCGTCCTAAGCTGCAAACCTTCATCAGAAAAGTTAGTACTGCTCAGAGAGAGAGAGAGATAGACAGTTCTTTAGGTATAACGAATTATGCAAAAGATGACAATGATTTAAAAAAAATTGATATATTTATAATAAAAAATGATTAGAAGATCAAGGAGGCGTACAGTCGAAATTAATATTGTACCTTTTCTTTGGCTACATTGTTCGATCCATCCGATTTCTAGAATTGCAGCTTTTTATATATTGTAGTTGTCAAAGATGTTTAAAAGCACTTTCTGTGCTCCAGGTTGGTATAAAATCTAAACACGAATTCCAATGGACTAGCTTGCTAAGCTGTTTGACGTGAGCAGTCCGGCTAATATTTTTGGAGCTTTGTTGATTTCTTAGATTTAATGCGAGAATGTTATCGGCATATAAACAATAATCCGACCATCACTTACATACAGGAGCTAATCCAAAGGTTTTATGGGAGAGGGGGGGGGGGTCAGTCAGAGCAGGATCGGAACTAGAATTTTTGCCAACTCTTTTTTTTATTCCTCCCCTCCTACAATAAAAGTTGTATAACAGTATTGTAGGTATTATATTTCGAAATGAATAACATCATCTAATATAAGCATCGACTGAATTCAGATCGATACAATGAAAAAGCAGAAACAATATTTTTTTTTCTGATCCTAAAAATATAATTTCGTTCTAAATTCTGACACACGAAGAATATACCCCCTTTTAACCTCCTGCGGCTAGTTCCAGAGTTACCACAGAATTTGTTAAAAAAGGGTGGGTTTATGTTTTAAATTTCCCGGTCCAGGAGGGATCGACTGGATATCTCAGTAATTAATAACCCAATGGCAAATGATACAGTTTGAACCAATTTAAAAATATTTTGACCTCGATTAGGACTCCATTTTTACGAGTCCAGTGACTAAACCAATGGTACATATATATAGGTTAAAAAAATAATAAAACAATAGAAATTTAACTGGCTCATTTTATTTAAATTAGTAAAAAAAATTATTACAATTGACAATTATATAATTACATTTGACAACTTCGACGATCAATTTCTTACAAGGTGAGCCAAAGTAAATTTACCTCTTACCTGATGAATGATAATTTATCACAGTTACTCACAACTATTAGTTAATTCGCTTTTTTTTTTTTTTTTTTTTTTTTTTTTTTTCGGAGGTTATTTTGGAAGGTGAAATTTCCCCATCTCCCTTTGGATCCGTCACTGCTCACACACGCCTCAGAATGTTGGACTACGACTAAAGCCCACAAGCAAATCCTTCTGAGGTTTGAAAGGAGAATGTTTCGTTGAATATGCAGTGGTATATATGAGTAAGGCGAAGGACCAATGCCGAATTAAGTACGGAATTTAAGGATGTAAATATGTGTCCTTACCCGTGAGGAAATTAAGACTTCGTTGTACTTCCATCCTGCAAGAATGGATCCGATCGAAATACCATCAAGAATCCTATCAGATTGTATACTTATAAATTCAGATAAAGGTATTTCTGAGGTTATACCGGTTCCACCATGTGATCATTGATTGGCCGATCTGATAGGAGACCAAGGATAATGTCTTGATTCTTTAGTCTTTGTGATTATTGAAGTTTGCTTCATGTTGAATTTTAATGAGGAGAAAATTCGACGATTTGGGTGCAATCGGAGGGTTCAACGCTTCTGATCCTAAAATGCATAAATTTGAATTTAAACGCGATCACTTTTTTCCATCAGCATTCTATCCACAAATGCCGAATGCACCTCAGCTCTGTTAATTCCAATATATACGAGAGAAGCATTTCAAGATTAAGATACTTATGTAAAATACAGAGTACAGTTATCCGAAATTAGACAGGAAGTCTTCTGGCTGAAGGTCGTCCATTAGTCTGTTGTCGAAGATGGCAGTGGGAATGGCAAGATCGAATCAACTAATTCGCAGACCGGTCCGATCGGTCGATCTGTTGGAATCGAGAAAAACAATCGATTATATCAGGTGCATCTGTCTCAGCAGGTGGCTTCATTATTTATTCATGATTATTGCCATAAAGTGAATTCATGTAAACATGGTTACGATAACGCTGTTAATGCCGAAAATTGTAATCATTTTTTACTATTTTATATGACATTTCGACAATTATTGTATAATTATTATACTTTACTTACAAACTAGACAATTTCAAGTTTATCTGGCTACATAACTTTATGAAACAACATACTTTAGGGTCTTTTCCGTTTCGAGTACCGCAGTTACTAACCGGTGATTTATGTGATCACTAGTATAACATATGATGCTAAAGTTTAGGTTATTAAAAATGTAAGCAATGACATTTATTTACATTGTTAAATTATAAAATAAAAAGCTTTATAGATCCAAATCTTCAGGTTAAAATCAATAAAGTTTTTTATATTGAATATTTATTTTATGGTTTAATAATGTAAATAAATGCTTATTTTTATTGGTCACTGCATACATTATTAATAACCTTAACTAGTATCATATGTTAAACTAGTGATCACATAAATCACCGGTTAGTAACTGCGGTACTCGAAACGGAAAAGACCCATACTTTATAAATGCATATATTTGTATTAATTTAGATTCTTCATATTTGGTTAATATTTATAATCTATTTATAATGTTCCATTATCAGGAAATATTGATTCTTAATTGGAAAATTTCGCAAATTAAGTAGAATTATTTCTCTTGTTATTATTCTGACGCTAAGTTATTCTGTTTCAATTAAGGACAATAGTAATAGTGGTAACAGTTTAATCACATCATATTTACAGAAAATATAAAAAACAAATTAAATACAGTGAAACCTCTCTCCAACGGACATCTCTTCTTACGGGCAATTTTTTAAACTCGTTGTGAATTTGCGAAATTTTTTTTTTGTTTGCATTGTATTAATATAACTCGTACTTTTTCTAATTTTCAAAGAAAGTACACTGGAACATGTATGAGTCAAAAGAAAATCAATTTTACGTCTAACAAAAATAGTAGAAGAGTTATTATATTTTATTGAAATTACCTTGAGGTGAATTATCCGTAATATTGTAACAAATAAGAGGTCACTAACATCAAAGATATTCAATAAACTTTATACTTGAGGGACTTAAGTGATAATATAGAAATTAATAGACAATAATTTATGGCATGATTTAACATTAAACCCATAACTATACGAGTTTTCGCAGCGGAAAATATCAGATTCCTGTTAGCTTAGCTACACAAAAAAAACCTATCTTAATTTATTCTCAGTATCTGGATTTCAGATTTTCGTAATTTGGCTAGGTTTTTATTAATATTTTGCGTTCTTTTTTTCCGAGAATTCCGGGAAAATTTTCAATCAAATTATCATAATATCTCCAAGATATTTCCACCAAAACCACTTGCTTTTTCCCTATATTTTTATATTATAAATATATATAATATTTATTTATAATAAATCTCGTATATATAATTTTAATTTGAGCTAAATAATATGATCAAAAGTTTATAATTGTTTTCAATGATTATGTGTCAATTTATTTATAATTTTTATTTTCTCTCCTTTTTGCTTTTTTTTCGTTTTTGTTCAATACATGTACATTTTTGTGAAGAGAAGAATTTATTTTTTGTTTATATATTTTTATTGTAATTGATGTAAACATTTATTTACTTCTACTATTGTAGTTTTTGCGCCAGATGGGATTTACTTTTTATTTGTTCATTTTTGTTATTTTGAAAGGATCTAGTCCCAGAACAAAGGAAGTGTTTCTATTTCTAAAATATTTATTTATGTATATATATATATATATATATATATATATATATATATATATATATATCATATATATATATATATATATATATATATATATATATATATATATATATATATATATATATTTGTATATATATATATATAGTATATTTTTTTTTGTTTATTATGATATAAATAATTACTTAATTATTTAATACATAATTGTTTTTCTGGATATCTGATTTAATAAATTTTATTAAAATTTTTCATTTTAATCCCAACTCGGGGTTCAACCTTATTTTGGCAAAGTAACCCCGGAGAAACCTGTTCCTATTTTTCTAGAAAATTCCAATTTTCCAAAATGTTTTTCATTTTTCTATCAACAAGGATATTTTAAGGTGTTACTGAATACAGAACAAATAATTTTTCCTACAGACCACACGTTGCCGAGAAAAGATGTAATGCATGTCTAACTTTGAGTTTTGAAAATATAGAAAAAAGAGGTTTAAGAAAAGTTTTTTTTTTTAAATTTAACTGTTTTAAATGTCAACTTTTTCTTGTGTTCTTTTGTGTCCTTCGTTTCAACCTGTTTCGACATTTATCCCTTCACCTTTTCTGAGGGAACCCTGGGACACACTACACCGGCTTCAGATCCACCGCGACCACAGGCTTCTGTCTGTCACCCTCCGCTGACCGCAGGATCTGCTACGGTAAGCCAAGTAGCTTGTGGTCTGTCTCCGGATTCTAGTTCTACCTAGTAGGTTTTTCCTTGAAAACCTTTTAAACAGTTAATAAATAACCAAGCAATGATTAATCTACTTAACAAACTGACATTAAACGCTATAAGTTCATATTCGATTATGTGATGCTAGTATGAATTTTTCTTGATATCCTGAAGCAATTACATAGGCGCAGTATATCTTCACATGGACTTGAAGATATCCATGTACAGATGTCATAGCAAGGAAAGGCTCTGAAACAATATTAATTGGCCAATAGCCATTCTTTAGCACATAAACTAGTCTTACCTGAATAGAAATTGAGTCCTGGGATATGAAAAAGAAGGAAACATACTGAGCAATTAAACCGGACATGAAACAATCCAAACTTTTAATTAATTTTTCATAAGAAAAGGCTGAAAATCAAAAGGTTTCTCCACATGAGCCATTTATATTATCTAAATATTATCTCAAGAAGATGAACAGAAGATTCCATTCTGTGTCTAGAGGATGAATAAAAGCTAGAACACATTATTTTCGAATCGTACATTCTTCACGTGCGCAAATCAGGTAATACTTAAATCTAAATATATTATCTCCTTGAGTACATCCCTAAGTGCTTCGTATGAAGTATTTTATTTGTGTGCGGTCAAAGTGGTATTCATAAAACATTCAAAGGACTTATCTATCCTTAAAAATAATAATAAAAACTCTGCAAATTATTAAACAATGATATATTATTTCCAAATAGTTATATCTAAAAAATATCTTGGGTGTTTATTCACACAACTTTCCTTATAGCAAGAAGGCTGGGATGATCAGAATATGTGCTGAGAAAAGAGGGCGAATGGGTACAGAGGAAAATTCTGGAGGCGCCTTCATTGGGAATATGAAAAAGTATAGACTAAGAAGCAAGTGGAAGTGGAGGATGGATCCAAGAAAGGATGAAGTGGGGAGAGATGCGTGGAAGCTGGGAGTTCGCGACGGGAAGAGAGAGGCGAGGAACTGGAAGTCATAGAAGAGGATAATTCAGGAGGCCAGAGGTCAAAAGCGCCCGGAAATTAGTCTATTTAATTATTTTTTTTTAATGTCTAGGTATGCTGATTCCAAGACACTTTATGTCTTTCCTCTATCTTTATAAATAGCCGAGTTATGGTCTTATTAAATTTCTAATCGGCTGCCATTTCGAAAGGAAATGATGGATGGTAATGGTGAGTTCCGAGGATCGCCTTGGGGTAACCTGTGCCTGTTGCCAAATCTCAAGAAAATCTGTCCAGTATTCTCGGAGAAAAGCCGCGTACGGACAATATATTTTTTTTATTCCATATTTGTATTCTACATATCTTGAAATGTAAAACCTCAAATTTTGAAGGAAGGTTAAATTGTTTTTCTTATTATTGAAAATAATAAACCAAAAATATTATTTGCATAAATATCTATTATATTTGATAAAACTGAACTAAAAATCTCTTTGGATCATGTTTGGCGCCATTGACTTACATATAAGGAAGATTTTAAATTTGTTTTCTCGAACTAAATGAGATACGCAGATTTTGTAAACAGCCGTCAAAACAAACCAAAAAGAAGTAATTATCGCGACCCATTTACCTCTGATAATTATCATTCATTGTCCGCAAGCTGCGTGGGTTCGAGCCTCGACAACCGAAGGCATAATGAATAGCAATGTGCAACTGCACCGTTAGTGGCAGATGTCGGCTGAATATATCGACTACGGTATTAGTATCGATTCTGATTGGCATTCGATTTATAAATTCCACCTTCAGAAAATTTAAAAAAAAAACCTGATTTAGATAATGACTGGAATTCTCATTCGATAATTGAGTTCCATCTGGTTTTAGTTTTTAATGACACGATCTAATTGACAATGTAATTGTTTCTTTTTTTTTTTTTTACTTCATTACTTTTTTCGCACCTATCACAGATGACAGTGACATTCAGCAAAATTAAAAATTGTTGATATAATAATTTGATATAATAATTATGTTATAATAATAATATAACATTTTTCAGTTCAACCCATCGTTTTCCAGATATTTGGGGAAAGTCCAAGAAACGGCCGAATACACCTCCTTTCTTTTTATTGGTTTTTGTTATAATCAATCGAGGGGCAATAAAATTCTCTGTAAAACAAAAAAAAATCATCGAAATCGGAGTAGTATTAGCTGAGATATTGCGTATTGAACTTTTTAGACTACCTTCCTGGAGCTACAGGAATTTGCCCCCTGATTTTTCAATTGCGGACTCCCAACATCATTATTCTATGCCGATGTCATTAAGATATTGTTTTTATAATACCGGCATTTCTGTACTTACAACATTGATTTAAATATTAAGGAACTGTTTACCTTCTAATCTTCCAATTCATACAAAAGTTTTTTTTTTTCATTTAAAAAAAAAATTAAAGATACTTTGAAATATGTGCCTATATAGCTAAGATATTTTTTTAAAGTTTATTTACAGCAGGCTTTAAGCATTAATTAGCAGATTGTTTCCTTGTCACCTTCCGATACGTTTAGGAATTTTTTTAATTTAAAAAATAACGATATTTTTTATTTTCGATATTTTTGTTCCTATATAATTCAGATATTGTTTTTATTAAGTTTATTCACAGCAGAATTTAAATATTAAGATACAGATCTTCTCCTAATCCCCTTCCAATTCGTTTATATATATATATATATATATATATATATATATATATATATATATATATATATATATATATTAATAATAATATAAACGATATTTTGATATATCGATATGTTCATGCCGATAATATCGTGATATTGATATCCTTAGACGATATCGATATTTTTCTTTCGATGTCCCATCCCTGCTTCCTTGGCAGTCTGATCGGCCGCTTCATTCCCCATGACTATAAATCATTGTATATTTTGTAATTTTTTATTGTATAGATTATATGAATGTGTGGCTTTTTGATAAAATTAAATGAGCAACTGATGTACTAATTATTTTATTGCATACTGTAAACAATAACATAGCCTGACACAAAATTGCTAGCCATCTTATAACCTCCTCTTATCATATTGATAACCACAGCCACTATAATATACAATGCTAACCTTGACTAAATAGAGAATACTTTATTTTCTCATTTAACTATAAAGAACATATATATTTATAAATTAGGGTACACTATCAGAGTATGATGAAAGTGTATGATATAATTTATTATAGTTTGAAATATTTTCTTATTTTTTTAATAGGTAAGTATTTGGTAAACAAACTTATATATTTGATTAATTAGACGCATATTTTGCCAGTGAATAAAGTAAAAAAATATTCAAAGACAAATTCTATATATCATAAAAAAGACTGCTCTATAAGAGGCCCATCTTATTTAATTCTATAGAATGATAAAAAGATTTATTGATAATTGTTTTCTGAATTCCCTCTATTAAATTTTTAATTTCTTATGCAAACATATAAAAGCTATGAAAAAGACGTAGTTATTGTTAATTGCACCATCTGCCGGCTATCTTCCTAACTCGATGAATATTTAATGTGAATTAAGTTATAAAACTGCTTCAATATTCAATTTAATAATAGTGATGGATGTGCTTATAGGAAGAACAAGCCAGTGTTATAGCAGTCTGAGAAGTTTGTAGATGTTACACAATAACGTCCTATCGTAAGTCGTTAACAGGAATATATATTAATGTTTTACAGGTGTCAGGTCTCAGCACCATCTTGAGGCATATAACAGAGTTATATTAGCATTTTCAATGAAAGTTCTGAAAGTCGGAATTGTTTTGTTATTCAGTCTTAATAATTTTGATCGATACATGGTACTGAGAATAATCAGTATCATGTATCGAACAAAATTTTAAGTTCCTCTATTTCCTTCAAAAGTCATTCTTGATCTCAAAAAGTATTGAAATTTCTTCTCTACATAACCAAAATTATTTTAAAATTGTTTCCCGATTTTTTTGTACTCATGTCTTTTTTTTTAAATAAGTTCAAAAATTAAAGGCGTTTTTTTTTTTTAGAAAAAAAAATTAGAACTCTTTACATACTTTTGTATTTACTTTTATATACATTGACTTTCTGATATGTATAGCAATCTTTAATATATGCTTATTCATGGGTATACCGTATTTATGTGTTTCTAAAAAAAAAAAGAAATGGCTCCAGACTTTAGAACATCTGAAAAATCAGGTCAACATCTGTTCCAACACAGCCTCAACCACAAATGACAAAAGACTTATCGTTCGGGAATAAAGGGGCCAAAAAAATAAAGCGAATACTGCGGAGTGGAATCGTGGTGTCGTGTCAGGGCTGTCCTGCGTCGGCTTTGGCTCTGCTATTAGTTCTCTCGCTTGGTTTTGTTCAATAGCTCTGCCTTTGAATGATTTCTTAAGCTTCGGGCTGTTTTATTGCTAGGTTTTATTTATTTTTCTTTCTTTATGTATGGATAGGTAAGTTGGAACTATTGTATTATTCAGTCTTAATATATGTATATATTTCTCTCTCTCTCTCTCTCTCTCTCTCTCTCTCTCTCTCTCTCTCTCTCTCTCTCTCTCTCTCTCTCTCTCTCTCTCTCTCTCCCCCCCCCCTCTCCAGAAAAATTTCAATCTTTCAGTACATCGAAATTTACATATTTTTTTAAGGAGTCCTCGTCTTCGATATGCAGGGGTTCGACTGTGTGTATATATGTATGTATGTATATATACTGCTAATAGAGAATATAAGAGACGGTGTTGATGCTGGAGTTGATGTGGTGCAGAATCAGGGAACCTATCTCCAAGTCGGCAGAGGAAGTAATAGGAGAAAAGAAAGATCTAAGATATGAGTAATGATTCGATGAGGAGTATTTAGAGGCTTTAGGAAGAAGAAATGAACTGAGAATGGTTCTACTGCAGCAATGTACTAGACAGAGTGACACAGTATACATAGAAAGCCCTAGAAAAGCAAAAATCTATTAAGAAATAGGAATAAAAATTGGGATTGATAAATTATTTGCCACTTCTATAATTTTGATTTTATTGAAAACTAGTTTCGAATGTTATACATTCATACTCAGTTCTAAAAATACACGAAAATTCAAAAATAAGCAATTCAAAATATAGTTTCGTATTATTATGCATATTAAATTAGATTAATATAAATCAGTATTATAAAACATTTAATAATTTTGAATTTAATTAAGACAAGAAATCAAATACATGTTGGTACACACCAAGGTTTAAATGGATTATATCAAACAGAAAAGTTTGTACTGGTTTCTTCTAGCACTGAAATAACAATAAGAGATTCTTGTTTTGTTAGTTCAGTGCTGGAAGAAACCAGTACAAACTTTTCTGTTTGATATAATCCATTTAAAACGAACTGAAGATGAATTTATAGCATTCGAAACTAGTTTTCAATAAAAAAAAATTATAGAAGTGGCTTATACTTTATCAATCTCTAATTAGATTGATCCTTCTATACCATCATGCGGATATTAACTGAAGAAAAAAAAAACATGAACAGAGGCTTTAAATCCAAAATAGATACATGTACGGATAAGGAAGGAAACGTATTAGAGAGTATGCATGTGACAGGGAGAGAATATTTTTTAGGGCTGTTAAATGAAACTAAAGTGGAACATGAACCTGAAGTGATTACTCCTGATGAAGAAGTTGTTGGTGATTTGGAACCACCATCTATAGAAGAAGCAACCGATTCTCTTGAAAAATTGAAGAACGGGAAAGCTCCGGGTGAAGATGACGTTAGCGCGGAATTCTTTAAGCATGGTGGAGATGAACTATTAAATCAGTTGTATCAGCTAATAGAAGAAATATGGGAAAAAGAAAGTATGCCTGGTGACTGGAGCGCCAGCCTTATTGGCCCAATTTATGAAAATATCTGATGTGGACAACACATGACTTCCTTGCACGCCTATTAAACTATAAATCGGATGCTCAAAAAGTGATCCTGCATTTGGTTATTAGTTTCCGAAGATCGCAGTATCTCAAAAACAACACTCGGCGTCGCGACATCCATCTATTGACACACACAAATGGAGAGGAAAACCAGTATTTTACACTCAATTTTAACACTTAAAACAAGTAATAAAAATGTTTAATTGGATTGGAAACCAAATTGCGTGCATAACTTTTATTACCGAAAAATATGATTTATGGATTTAATTTAAATACAATTTTTGATGTAAGCTTATTATGACCTTCAAGTAAAGTACCCTTTTCGGCTCACCAATTTCAACCAAAATATAGTAAATACATTCATATCGATATAAAAGTCCTATTTACCAAATTTGAGATGTTTTACATGATACTTTAATATAATTTTTGATGAAAGTCTAATATGACCTTCAGGTAAAGTACCGCTTCCGGTTTTTCAATTTAGACCAAAATCTAGTATGTTATTTAGATCAATTTATAAATTATAAATACTAAATTGGAGAAGTTTTTTAATATAATTTCTGATGGAAATCAATTAATCTAGACCTTAAAGTAAAGTACAACTTCCGGTGATCAAGCAGTAACCAAAAAGGGAGGTTCACAACTAGGTTTACAACAATTCTAAATACAAAATTTCCAATTTCCACGGCTAACCGTTTTTGAGTTATGCGAGTTACGAACGTACTTACGTACGTACAGACGCCACGACGAAACTAGTCAAAATGGATTCAGGGTCATGGTCAAAATGGATATTTCCGTTGAAATCTGAAATCCGAATATTTTCGCGATTACAATACTTCCTTTACTTCGTACAAGGAAGTAGAAATAAATCAGCTATTTTTCTGGCGACTTCGCCGAAAATATATTTAGAGAATACCATTGTGGATTTAGGCGAGGAAGAGGTAACGCTGATCAAGATTTTGTAATGAGGCAAACTTTGGAAAAGTTAAAAATTTTAGACTTTTGTCAAATCGTTATACCGTCCTTACAATGTCCAATTATCGAATATGCAAAAATACGATTCTCATATTCGTCTCTTTGAAACGCTGTAGTGGAGCCACGCATTGTGGCATAGTCCTGAATTACTAATCCTCGAGAATTGGAGCCATTTGTCTTTTGGAAGTTAGAATTCATGACTTTTCCATAATGCGTGTATCCACTAGAGCGTTTTAAACTGAAAAATATGAAAATTGCATTTTGTCGTATTAGATAGTCGGACATGGTAGGGACGATATGGTGAAGACAGATATACCACAAGGGTACGATAAATATCGTGAGACATAGGAGTCTGATTCCTCTTCCTCCAAATGCGTTCTGAAGGTGATAAAATTTCGAGTGATATCTCCAGGAGTTGGAAAATTAGCCTAAAATTACAGTTTTATTTTCGGAAAAGAAAAGGAGAAGAGATATTGAAAAATGATTTAATCATTTCGAAAGTACTCCTCAATCATCGGAAGGAATAGTAAAAACGCTTCTTGTAAAAAAATCCTTAATAAAAAAATTATTATATTTATGAAAAATCCCTATCAAATATTAAGTGGTATTATTAACAATTATTTCTAATATTTTAAATATTTTTTCGCATACATAATTTTGAAATTAATTTGATTTAAGATTAATTTGAATTATAAAAAATTTTGTGCCGTGACCAGGATTCGAACCTGGGTTATTGCGGCCACAACGCAATGTCCTAACCACTAGACGATCACGGCTCTTAAAGATTAGGAGGAAAACTGGAGTACAGAAGATAATGAACCGCGAAGCAAGCAAGAAAGTAGCCTTAGTTTGTGCAGTAGGAAATAGCCTGAAAAAATTATTATATATATATTTATAAATATAATGTAATAGTTGTATATTATATAACCAACAAGTAGTGATGTTTAGTATATAAATGTATTCCTACCAGTAAATTGAATGAATTCAGTCGTTCCCATCAGAAGCATTACGAAAAATAATGGAGTCACCATTCACCTGATGAAGACTTGCTGCACGAGGATTTGCACATCATATCAGTCTTAGCTACTATCACAGAATACTACAAAAATGTCAACAACAGACAGCATGAACTTACAACATGAACCCCTTAGCACAAACATTTAAATCTACAACGAAAATCCAAACATCCCCGGCGACTTTCGAGGTGGTGATCAAGAGAACGCTATCCGGATGAACTCAGATTTGTTAATTACAGAAATACTTTGCTAATGCCAAATTACTCTACTATCAAAACTTATTTCGTATATATAAATGAATAAATTAGCCGTAAATTTCGAGATATTATTTGGAGAGATATTTGTAATTCATGGATCGGGAAAGTTTATCAATCTGTAATTTATACTTAATTACGTACTGATAGCATTTTTCCATTACTGATTTCCATCAAACATTATATTAAAATATTATGCAAAACTTCTCAAATTTGGTATTTAAGACTCAAATATTAATATAAACAACATTATAAATTTTGGTAAGCATTGGCTAACGGTAAGTTGCACTTTACTTGAAGGTCATATTAGATTTTCATCAAAAAGTATATTAAAATATAATGTAAAACATCTCAAATTTGGTAAATTAGACTCTTATATCAATATAAGTAATTTAATAGATTTTGGCTGAAATTGAAGATCCGAAAGGGGTACTTTACTTGAAGGTCATAAGAAACTTACATCAAAAGGTATATTGAAATTTATTACTGAGATCATATGTTTCGGTGATAAAGGTTATAAACGCAATTTTTTTTCCACTCTAATTAAATAATTTTATTACTTGTTTTAAGTGTTAAAATTGATTGTAAAATACTGGTTTTCCTCCCCATTTGTGAGATGAGCAATTCTGCAGCAGGAGAATAAGATATAAGTTAAGTGGGTTTTTCCGCTTATAATATCGAAACTATCGATTTCCAATGCTTTACCTACTGAAAGAAAACGACATATAATAATGGAATGAGACCTTCTGAAACAAGAGTTTGTGTCAATAGATGGATGACGCGACGCCGAGTGTTGTTTTTGAGATACTGCAATCTTAAGAAACTAGTAACCAAATTCAGGATTACATTTTCAGCCACCGATTTATAGTTTAATAGGCGTACAAGGAAGTCATGTGTTGTCCACATCAGATATTTTGATGTACATTTTATATAAAAACTAACTCTAACTAACATTGATTGGGCCAGATTCCATGGCTACAATAAAAAAAAAAAAAAAAAAAAAATTTACTGATATTTTACTTTTCGGTCCAACTAATCTTGTGATAAAGAAGTTATAAAAGTGAACATATTATTTTTTTTTTAGCTTTATTTTTAATGAGTTAGTTCTGAGTTCAATATTACAATTATTACATATATTATAGTTATTCACTTCAAGCTGAATTTTTAAATACATACTTAGTTACTAAAATACTTCCATGAGTGGTAGTGTATATATGAGTATTAGGTCAAATAAACTAAGGTAAATTGCTATAGAGTTTTACTCCCATATCTCTTAGGCATGCATTTTTTTTTTTTTCCACGATTCTATTCCAGTCTCATAATTTGTTCTTGTCAGCAAACATGCGCCGACTGAATAAGCAAACGGTTGTCGATTAATTTGAAACAAAATAAACAATAACAAGCCAGCTCTAAACCGAATAAAGTATTGCTTCGTATCTAGGCAAAGTACTAATCGTAAGTTATCAACTCAAGGAGCATTTTTTGTTGGTAATATGAATAGAAACAGAAAAAAAAAAAATTATATAAAAAGTATTGCTGGACTCTTAATAAAACATATAAATGATATAATAGCTTTGAGGAGTACA
>CANUHP010000046.1:0-18584 GCA_948150685.1 Rhaphigaster nebulosa
CATTCGTCAAGAGTTTTAGTCGGAAGTATAAATGTCTGGAAAAAACTGTGGGTGGGGTTGCTTCCTAGTTTTTGACTGGAAAGGTGAAAAATCTCTTTTCCACATCTCTTGGCGCAAATTCAAATGGCACCATATTTCGTTGTTTTTGAACCATTTCCATGGCTTTGTGGTGTAATAAAATTGCTTGTGGAGGCACTCTTAATGATTCTTCAAATTCTTCTTGCATGTTTGTGGCATTAATAAAAACAAATAAAAAAAAGTAAATGATACGGAAGCAGAATAAAATATAGTCTGAACTTAAAGAAATTAAATCCTTAATTATTAAATGATTACTTATAATTAGATTAAAATTAAAAAAGGAAAACTTTAAAATTGATTTGTAAAATTAAAGATATTTGAATGAAAAGGTTATTTGGGTATTTATATGATTATAATTCTGTGTTATAAATTTTATGGATTATAAATAAAAAATATTTTTTGAAAAAAAAATGAATTTTTTTCTAAATTATTCATAAAAATAATAGTTGTACAAACCTGCAAAGAAGGCGATATCACAAAATCAAAGGAAAAAGATGAAGCGTGTTTAAGCTCGTGGACAATTGTAGCTCAAATCTCTTGGGAGGTAAAGTTATACGTATGTGTCTATAGAAAGTAGTTGCCTTGCTTCCTTTGGTAGCCTATAACTTCCAATATCCAGTCAATATCCAGTCCTAAACATGCTCATGACAGTCAGCTACTAGGAATTTTATATCCCCAATGTAAGCATGTACCCACATAATGAGGATTACAGGATGACACTTGTAACCCAAGGGCCTACTCCAGGGCTAAATATGGTATTGAACAAATAAGATTTTTAAAAAATTCCTGAGGAGTTTTGTCGTATTCTTCCACCAGATATACCCTCAGCTCATGAAGCGATTTAAGTAAAACTGGGCATGTTTTTATTCACCCTGACCATTCATCATGTTCAACAGATGCCAGATGTGTACTGCATAACTTCCACGCTAAATATCGGATTAAAGCATCAGGTTGTTGAAAGGTTTAGTCACCTTTTTTCGTCTCAAGATATAAGTAAAATAGGTGAAATATGTACCTCTGAAAATCTGTATGAACTCAAATATTTAAGAAGCGCAGTAACAAAAAGTAGTACATGTTAAAAACTTTTGTAAATTCAAAGAATACTGTTCCGAAACAGTTGTAAGGTAATGTGGGTTAAGTGCGTAATTGTCTCGTTAAATTCAAACCCAAACAACTGGTAAGAACTGTCCTTTACGGAACACGAAATCTAAAGTGCTCACTAGATATTATTCAATTGAATTATCAATCTCATTGAAATGGACGTGATTGAAACCAAGGCTTGAATGTAATAATTAAACATAATCGTCTAAGAAACATTTTTAAAAACACGGGAATAATCTAGCTTCAAAAATAATGATTTTGCAGTAATTCTTTATTTATAATTTATAATTTATTCTATTCTTTTCGAACAGCGGTTTCGAAAATTGTTTATTAAAAAATAGATTTTTTTTTATGAGTTCCATTACTTTTTTTTATAGATAAGCCAAGGTTGTAGATTCTGATGGTTCATTTTAGTTATGGAACTGAATGTTTAAGTTCATGGATTCCTAAAACCTAAGTACAAATCCTTCATTGAAAAAATAAATTTGAGGAATACGTGGTTCTAGCGATGAAATATTGGTTCATCCTGGGGAGAACAATGCAGGCGAGCCATTAATAGGAGGGGCTTAATTTAATACAAAGTTCAAGTTTGATGACTTAGTTAGGAGGAGAGTTGCCAACAATTAGGACACCTCGATGTAGGGGATCATAGTTCGCCGTGTCGATAAGGCCGTCTTGTCTCTGGTAATTTTTTTCTTTATCCAGAAAAAATTCTACAAATCACTCTATTGTTATAAATTAGTATTATATATTTTGTCTTATTATTTTGTATTTATTCGGAAAATTCAACCCTTCAAATTTCAAAAATGTTTATTTTTCCAAGTTTCAAATTAATATTTGGAACTTGAAGATGAGCTAATTGGCTCGAAACGTTATTTCTATGGAAAAAGAAACATTTTTGAAGTTTGAAGGATTAACTTTTCTTTAGAAATGCATAAAAAGAATAAGATAAAATTTGAAATACCCCATGAAAAATTATTTCGCTTCCAACGAAATCTAATATAATATATATTTTCTAATCTAGTCGGTTGTACGAAAATAAGTGAATGCTTGGTATCTTTGATAAAAAAAAAAAAAAGGGTTCACCTGTTATGAATTTTTCTTATAAGTGTGAATCAGCCCTAAACATCCCAACTTTAGTTTTGCGATGAATGCTCGATGATTTATTTTTTTTTTATTTATACAATAGTTGGTGTAGAAATACTGCTGATTCCTAATTGTATACCGATCTAAAATAGTCTAATTAAGTATTATCAATATTTACTTTAATATTTATTTAAGTATTATCCAATCACAAGTACTGTTCATTATTAATGTCTTATTACAAGTTTCATTAGTTTTTAATAAGTTTATTATTTTTATTACAAAAATATACGAGTACAATCAACAATCAATTTTCTTCTCAATATATTTTTCAATATATATAGTGTCAAATTTTGTCTTACCGTTTCATTTCCATCATTTCTATATTTAATTTATATACATATATATATATATATATATATATATATATATATATATATATATATATATATATATATAAATTTCAGAAGGATCTCGAAAACTTTTTTTTTAATTTTAAACAACACACTTTCTTGGCCTTAGCTAATTGTATGAGCAGAATGAAGACTCTTTACAACGAATAAGAAAATGCTAAATATATCAAATAATAGTTTGATACTAACAAGTAAAAGAGAGATTGTAAGTGAAAATCTTTATGACAGAAGGATTGCTTAGGTGCTATGCCAAAAATTTTCGATTTACAAATTCTGAATGTTTCTCATGTATTACAAATATAGAAATATAATTACGAAAATTGAGCAACGTTACATGCATAATTTCTCTCTTTTATGTTTAATATTAGCATGGCTAAAGTTTGACCGCTTTCTCATGGAATTTCCACATTTTATTAGTTGCACTTCTAATTTAATGAGGTCGTAAATTACTATACTACAAAACTTTTCATTACGGATATAATCTGAAACATAACCACACTGAAGTTAGTCATTTTAGTTAGACATTTTATTATGCGAATTACCTGTATAAAACTTTACATTTTAAAGCTGATTCTGTGGATAGATACATAGAATATATATATATATATATATATATATATATATATATATATATATATTTATTTATTTTTCGCTGAGATATTAGAAAAAATTTAATTTTCATTTGTTTAATTTTATCTATCAATTGTAGCATCTTAAAATAGGGCCCTTTTCTTTATTATATAGTACCTTTAAAAAAGGCCCTTTTGCTGTGTCATTTACAATTTGTACGTAAAATATCTTAAAAGAACACGTTAAATTAATTAAATACTAAAGATAATGTAATTCATTGTAACACGCGGAACAGCTGTTAATCAAGTCGGCAGGACCTTCTCGATCAAAGGCTGTGGACTACGGGAAGGGGGTAGCAGCACGATCTAGCGACCGCCGGCAGAACTAGGCCGCTCCCCAGCTGAACGACCTGCCCCGTCAAGAGCTGGCATAGAAATGACGAGAGCCGAGAGCTGCGAGAGTGGGTTTAGGGCGCTATCTATCCGCCACCAAGGGAACTAACTCACTGTACTTTTACTAGGCTTTGTTTTATCGGCGATTAATTTATATGTAAAAGGGTTATTTATTTTTAAATGTGTTTTAAAATGTAATGTGATGAATATTGTACTTATAAAAATAAAAATAAAACCAAAAGGTGTACTGATATGGCCGAGAAAAATAATTATAAATTAACTTCTCGAAATAGAGATTACCCAGCAGTCATTGCAGATTGGTATAAATAGAGCTCGGATTTAAAGGCCAGATCAGAACACAAATACCACCAACAGAACACAAATACAACTTTACACAGGCAGACTGGAAACTATACAAGAACACAGTCTACAGTAACACGCCCAACATCACACCTCTCTCAAACACTCATGACATAAACAATGCCATAAACACCTTCCAAAACATCATACGCGATGCCGCATACACCTCGATACCCACGTTTAACCCCATTCCCATTCACCTACGCCAGCCACCTAAACACATACTCGCACTAACCAAACAGAGAAACAACATAAAAAACTGCTGGTATAGGACTAAAGACCCAACATACAGACCTATCATAAACAGTCTCACTAGACAAATCACCTCCCTAATGTCGCAGTGGAAAACATCCCTTTGGCACGATCAATTACGCCGGACCCATTACGACCCCAAAAACTTCTGGAAACTAGTCAGAAGCCATAACACCAAATCAAAATCGGTGAGAATACAACGAGGCGATGAGCTTCTCACTCCCGCAGATCAGGCTTCCATACTTGCTGATTACTACGTCGATAGAGACTCAGCACGTACCACTACCATTTACAACCACAGTCCACTGACTGATACAACCCAAACTATTTTTTCCTCCTATAAAGAACTGACTGCAACTCTGAGAAACACGAGGGGAAACAAATCAACAGGAGAGGACAGTATACCCTATGTCCTACTCAAACAACTCCCCAGGAAAGCCCATATGTTTCTCCTCAACATTTTCAACTCATGCTCACGCCTGAGACACTACCCTACTCAGTGGAAACATGCTATAGTTGTTCCACTTCTCAAACCCAAAAAACGAGGAGCGGCACCGGAAGATTACCGGCCCATCAGTCTCCTCAACCACATCTCAAAAATATATGAGAAACTTATTCTTATCCACATCCGAAAACACTGCGACACACATGACATCATCCCCCCGGAACAAACCGGGTTCTCTCGCGGCGTTAGCTGCTATCATCACGTAGCAAAACTACAGTATGATACAGCTAAAAATCTCAATAAAAATCTTGCTACAGCAATGATCTCATTAGATTGCACACAGGCATTTGATTCTGTATCCCACTCCACCTTAATTGATCAACTCCGGCTTCACCGATTTCCGGACCAACTGGTCGACATTATTGGCTCATACCTCAGTGGCCGGACTTTTTCTGTCCGTGTCAAAACTGAGATCTCCACCCCGCGCCCAGTTACCTGTGGTGTTCCCCAGGGCTCGGTCCTTGCGCCAGTCCTTTTTAACATATACACAGCCCATATAGTAGGGCAAAAGATTGACGATGTACAAATCGCTGCATATGCGGATGACATTGCTATATATACAGCAAGCATGAATGCAGATCACGCCATGCGCAAGGCCGAAACAGTAGCCCAAAAAATCACAGACCAACTTAAAAACATTAATATCCACATAAACACACAAAAAACTGATGCAATCACATTTTCATACAAGAAAACACTCAAAAAACAGCCAAAACTGAATGGGCAAATCATACAGAATAAAAGACAGCTAACATACCTCGGTATGAAATTAGAATCACACCTATCATTTACAGCTCACACAAAACACAGGATACAGATAGCCAAAGCCACTACACACCAACTAAATCACTTACTCTACTCACCAGGGCTGTCACTCAGACTCAAGACCCTGATCTACAAAGCCATCCTTAGGCCTACACTGCTTCACGGTGCCCCCATCCTGCACTACCTATACCCCTCAGCCCTGAAGTCTCTTTAAACATACCAAAACAGCGTCCTACAAAAAATCACAAAACGAACATCTCTCGAAAGACGGAACATGGCACACATTCATAGTGAATTACAACTCGACACTGTTCAACAGCACATCACAAGAAGACACATAAAGTTCTTTGACAACATCCCTGCCTCATTCAACCCACTCTTCCGGGCCGTCACCCCATCCCCCCTTCCTGCCAGATGGCAGGGCCGAAAGGGACCACTCAACCCGGTCAACACCATACTTTAAGCCGCTTCTAAAGCACCCCCCACTCCCAATATCCTATCCCATCGCCCCGTCCTGCCTATTTCCTAGTCCCACCCCAGCACCACTCTCTTATATCCATCCTTTGTAAATACAACCATGTAAATATTGTAAATATTATCATTATTAATCTTGTATATAGCTTTTAGTAGTAGGTATTTTTATTTAACAAACAACTAGAAGAGGACCCTCACCTCTAAATAATGAGAAAATTCTCTGACTGGGAAATATCATTCCAATTGTAAATAGCCATCAGACCTTCAAATACCAACAGGTAGTAAAAGGTAAAGTACATCAAGTTTATAATTTATCTAATTATTTGTTTTATTAATGTTCTGTTTTGTTTGAGGGATTGGAAAAAAAAAAAAAAAAAAAAAAAAAAAAAAAAAAAAAAAAAAAAAGGTTGGCAAGCTTGGCAAGACCACGTGTGGCTGTCCGCCAGTGTTCTCTTTTCCAACCTTACCTACCTACCTCTCTCTCTCTCTCTCTCTCTCTCTCTCTCTCTCTCTCTCTCTCTCTCTCTCTCTCTCTACCTTACCCTTCCTGTGCTTGATTAGTTAGCGCCTTCAGCTGCCGAGGTCCATACTTATCCCTTGGAACTCACCCCGGCAGCCACCCTAACCCAGGGTAAGGGCAGCGTTGCACTATCAGGCTCTCCTTCTCCTTCGAGATTGTCGGGCTAGCACCCCGGCACTCGATACCTCTACACCTTCCTTCCTCCTTGAGTGGTCGGGCTCGTACCCCGGTCCTCAGGGTCCTCCGAGATTGTCGGGCTCGAACCCCGCACTCGGGCCTCCCGTCTATCCCTCCTTCCTTCCTTCGGGATTGTCGGGCTAGCACCCCGGCACTCGATACCTCTACACCCTCCTTCCTCCTTGAGTGGTCGGGCTCGTACCCCGGTCCTCAGGGTCCTCCGAGATTGTCGGGCTCGTACCCCGCACTCGGGCCTCCCGTCTATCCTTCCTTTCCTTCCTTCGGGATTGTCGGGCTAGCACCCCGGCACTCGATACCTCTACACCTTCCTTCCTCCTTGAGTGGTCGGGCTCGTACCCCGGTCCTCAGGGTCCTCCGAGATTGTCGGGCTCGTACCCCGCACTCGGCCCTCCCGTCTATCCCTCCTTCCTTCCTTCGGGATTGTCGGGCTAGCACCCCGGCACTCGATACCTCTACTCCTTCCTTCCTCCTTGAGTGGTCGGGCTCGTACCCCGGTCCTCAGGGTCCTCCGAGATTGTCGGGCTCGTACCCCGCACTCGGCCCTCCCGTCTTTCCCATCCCCCCTCGGGTAGTCGGGCTCGAACCCCTGCTCCCGGGCTTCCTTGCTTGCTTAGTTAGCGCCTACAGCTGCCGAGGTCCATACGTATCCCTTGGGACTAACCCCGGCAGCCACCCAACTGGGTAAGGGCAGCGTCGCACTGGCAAGCTACCCCTTTTTCCAACCCTCTTATCTTCTCACCCTTCTTATAAGTACTTCCGGATCAAGGAGAATAGTGGAGAGTAGGTGAGTTAATTGACCGAGAGTGATCCCTCTCACAACTCAGGTAACCTTACGGTGTGTCTAAGGTAACAGACAGCAAGAGAAGCGACCGACAACCAAAGGGCGCATCGGAGGTGAACCGATAAAAATACTACATTTGGCATCCCTTGTGAAGGATCGATTAAAATAACCGACCTTTGGATTAGAAACTTAACCTAAAAAATGGAAGATTACGATAACAAACAATTCAGGGAAGAGATTGATGAAGAAATGAGTACCTCAGCCGCTGCCACTGCAGGGCACTATAATTTGCGATCCAAGAAGGAGACAACAAGGAGTACATACCATGAAGAATTTAAGGAAATGAAATTATTAATATCAAGATTAGGTGAAAGAATGGATAATATGAAACTGGATTTTGGAGCTAGACTAACCATGTTAACAGAAAAGTGTGAAGACCTAAGAGAAATTGTTACCAACGGAAATGAAGAGATAAAAAATGAAATCAATGAATTGAACAATATCATAGAAAACCATGATGAAGATTTGAAAATCTTGAGTAACAGAATAGATATGCTTGAAGACAATATCATAAGAGGCAAGTCACCCCTTAGAAATTTGGATACAAGGACGAGACCTCCGATTGAACAACAAGCCGAGACGGTCCATCGACCACAACTAAACAATGATGGTATCACTGATATGTTCAGAGCACTGAATTCTACCTTGATACAACAAAATAAGGGAATGAATCAGAGACCCTTATTTTTCAGGAATAGTCGAAAGGACATTCCTACAGAATTTGTGAACTCCTTAAGATCACAATACCACTTATGGGGCCATACTGTTATATTTCGAGACTTCATCAGACAGCATCTGAAGGACGAAGCCTTAGTATGGTGGCTGATGCATGAGAATGAAATCTACGAAATTGATAATTTTAGCGAAAAGTTCTTGAATAAATTCTGGAGGGGAAAATATGACCCTATTTTCTGGGAAGAGTTGAACCACGGCAGTTATTACGACTACGCACACCTAAGCCCGCAGCAGTATTTCTGCAATATGGTATTGAGAGCAAGGGCCTGTGAACATCAGTTAGATGAAGGATTCATCTGCAAATCCATGGATCAGCATTTTGGGAAGACCATCGAGGAAATAATACTGTACCAAGGAATAAACAGTATCGATGGATTCCTCGAAGTATTAAACCGAGTTGGAAAGGAGAGAATTCTTAAGGAAAATAATTATTATAACAAAACGTCGAACCAATATTTTGAAACATCTCAGAGGAAACCATCTATACAGGAAGGGATTCTCACAGAAGATAATTACAGAATGAGAACCCCAACACAATATTCTGAGTATAAAGAAATAGCTCAGAGGAAACCATCTATACAGGAAGGGATCCTCGCAGAAAATACTGACGGAATGAGAACTTCAACTCAATATTCTGCAGCATCGCAGAGGAGATCATTTGTACAGCAGAAGAACCAGGGAAATAATCCATCTCGAAATTATAATAATGAAAGAGATAACAAGCCCATGGAAAGATATAACTTTAATAGGAACCCCAGTTGGACTCAATCCAATCCACGGGTAAACAGAATTACTAGAATCAGAGACGACTACAATAATAAATATGAAGAAAAATCTCGCTTCGACAGACAAAGGGAACACTTAGAAGAACATCCGATGTATGCCGAAGGTTTCACATCAACAGAAATGGATGAGCAACTAGTGCAGAGTGAAGAATATTCAAGAGTGGAACGAGAAGACTTGGAAGACACGGAGGCAAATAAGAATCTAACAGAAGATGGAGAAGATTATCTTCGGGGAAGAGTGAAGAAAAAATGAGATTAATATTACAGCCGGATAGTCTCAGTTTGGATATGGACAATGGAAATTCTAAAGGTCACCCAAGGAACTAACTCACCTCATAATTGTTTACGAGAAATATTTCGAATAACCAATCAAAGAACCCAACATCAACTGATGTTAATTAAGTCAAATATTAAATTTCGTTAATAAAAAAAAAAAAATAATAATTTAAACTTTAATATTTTTGTCTATTAAGACTATTAGCTTAAATATTTTAATCTTTTTTTGACTTCTTGTAAAAGGTCGAATTTTAAAATGAAAATGGATGTATCTTAGAACCTAAGGGAGGTATCTAACATACATTTTTTTTTATATAACTTCTAAAAGTGGAATTTCAATGGAAATTGAATCTTTTAAGGAAACTTTAGGAGGTGTCTAACATAAATAATGTTGCACCAACTTGTAGGGATCAAATCTCGATGTAAACCTCGAATATGTTTAAGAACCTTCAAGAAAGGTGTCTAGCATAAATAATGTTTTATAGAGCTTGTAAAAACAGGATCTAGAGGTAATTTTTGAATTTGCATAATAGAAATTGGGTATTTCTTAATGTAATGTTTAAATCAACATAAACTATTATGTATAAACTTAATTCATTCGAATATTGATTTTGTATAATAATAAGAGACTAACTCTTGAAAAAAATATATGTAATAATTAGCGTGTAAGATTTGTATAAAATCATCTCATTTTAATTTACTTTGAAAAAAAACAAAACAATTTTTTTGTTATAAGACTTGTTATGTTTTCCTTAATGGAATATGTGTATATAGTTAAATCCATCACATATGTAACTTAAATTTTTGTATAAATTCATCTTATTTTTAATATTGAAAAATCATAAGAAATTAACTCTTTTGTTTAAACGTAAGGCTTATTGTATTTCCCTTGATTGAATATTTGTATATTGTTAAACCAACCACATATGTAATTTGATTTTCTTTGTATAAATTCATTTTAATTTTGACATTGTATAATCTAACTCTTGGAAAAGAAAAATGTATTTGTTGAGATGCAATACTTATTGCGTAATATTTGAATCAACTATACTATGTAACTTAGTTTTATGTAAGAAACTAATACCTGAAAAAAAAAAAAAAAAAAATCTTAATAATTTTTTTTTTTTTTTTTCCCTACAGGAAATGGTAAATGTAGCATCTTAAAATAGGGCCCTTTTCTTTATTATATAGTACCTTTAAAAAAGGCCCTTTTGCTGTGTCATTTACAATTTGTACGTAAAATATCTTAAAAGAACACGTTAAATTAATTAAATACTAAAGATAATGTAATTCATTGTAACACGCGGAACAGCTGTTAATCAAGTCGGCAGGACCTTCTCGATCAAAGGCTGTGGACTACGGGAAGGGGGTAGCAGCACGATCTAGCGACCGCCGGCAGAACTAGGCCGCTCCCCAGCTGAACGACCTGCCCCGTCAAGAGCTGGCATAGAAATGACGAGAGCCGAGAGCTGCGAGAGTGGGTTTAGGGCGCTATCTATCCGCCACCAAGGGAACTAACTCACTGTACTTTTACTAGGCTTTGTTTTATCGGCGATTAATTTATATGTAAAAGGGTTATTTATTTTTAAATGTGTTTTAAAATGTAATGTGATGAATATTGTACTTATAAAAATAAAAATAAGACCAAAAGGTGTACTGATATGGCCGAGAAAAATAATTATAAATTAACTTCTCGAAATAGAGATTACCCAGCAGTCATTGCAGATTGGTATAAATAGAGCTCGGATTTAAAGGCCAGATCAGAACACCTCCGGGTCGAAGCTTGGCAAGACCACGTGTGGCTGTCCGCCAGTGTTCTCTTTTCCAACCTTACCTACCTACCTACCTCTCTCTCTCTCTCTCTCTCTCTCTCTCTCTCTCTCTCTCTCTACCTTACCCTTCCTGTGCTTGATTAGTTAGCGCCTTCAGCTGCCGAGGTCCATACTTATCCCTTGGAACTCACCCCGGCAGCCACCCTAACCCAGGGTAAGGGCAGCGTTGCACTATCAGGCTCTCCTTCTCCTTCGAGATTGTCGGGCTAGCACCCCGGCACTCGATACCTCTACACCTTCCTTCCTCCTTGAGTGGTCGGGCTCGTACCCCGGTCCTCAGGGTCCTCCGAGATTGTCGGGCTCGAACCCCGCACTCGGGCCTCCCGTCTATCCCTCCTTCCTTCCTTCGGGATTGTCGGGCTAGCACCCCGGCACTCGATACCTCTACACCCTCCTTCCTCCTTGAGTGGTCGGGCTCGTACCCCGGTCCTCAGGGTCCTCCGAGATTGTCGGGCTCGTACCCCGCACTCGGGCCTCCCGTCTATCCTTCCTTTCCTTCCTTCGGGATTGTCGGGCTAGCACCCCGGCACTCGATACCTCTACACCTTCCTTCCTCCTTGAGTGGTCGGGCTCGTACCCCGGTCCTCAGGGTCCTCCGAGATTGTCGGGCTCGTACCCCGCACTCGGCCCTCCCGTCTATCCCTCCTCCTTCCTTCGGGATTGTCGGGCTAGCACCCCGGCACTCG
Source organism: Rhaphigaster nebulosa (assembly GCA_948150685.1). NCBI lineage: Eukaryota > Metazoa > Arthropoda > Insecta > Hemiptera > Pentatomidae > Rhaphigaster > Rhaphigaster nebulosa. The sequence continues at coordinate 11,867 of CANUHP010000046.1, forward strand.
ATACCTCTACTCCTTCCTTCCTCCTTGAGTGGTCGGGCTCGTACCCCGGTCCTCAGGGTCCTCCGAGATTGTCGGGCTCGTACCCCGCACTCGGCCCTCCCGTCTTTCCCATCCCCCCTCGGGTAGTCGGGCTCGAACCCCTGCTCCCGGGCTTCCTTGCTTGCTTAGTTAGCGCCTACAGCTGCCGAGGTCCATACGTATCCCTTGGGACTAACCCCGGCAGCCACCCAACTGGGTAAGGGCAGCGTCGCACTGGCAAGCTACCCCTTTTTCCAACCCTCTTATCTTCTCACCCTTCTTATAAGTACTTCCGGATCAAGGAGAATAGTGGAGAGTAGGTGAGTTAATTGACCGAGAGTGATCCCTCTCACAACTCAGGTAACCTTACGGTGTGTCTAAGGTAACAGACAGCAAGAGAAGCGACCGACAACCAAAGGGCGCATCGGAGGTGAACCGATAAAAATACTACACAATATATAAAATAACTGACAACTATTTATGTAAGTTTAAGTAGCAACAAATTTTTTTAAAATTATCCTTAGCATTGCCAATTAATATGTCCGCACAGTAACAATTAATTTGCCAAAGATAGTCCAGCCAATAAAATTAAATTTACCCAAAAGTTATTTAATGACTTAAATTATGTCCTGAACCGAGCTCAGTGTCTCACAGGTATGCTTTGTATCCCCTCTTTCAGTTCTTAACCGTATTAATCAAATTGTTAACATTCTAAAGTTACTATGTTGTTGTCAAACATATACACTGTTCACATACGAAAATGTATGTGTGTATATACACACACATATATATATATATATATATATATATATATATATATATATATATATACACACACACACTCACACACACACACACACACACACACATAATATATAACTATTTAAATAAAATTAAGTACGTACACTTATTAATTTTAACAAGTGGCCAAGATCAAAATTACATTTTTGCGAGAAATTTAAAATTTTTAGGAGCATGGTTATGACAAGGATTTTGGAAATAATTTATGATCCAAGGGAAAGAAATAAGTGTAAAGGGCAAAAGATGAACCGTATGTACTAGAACAAAGGGTTCTAGTACAGAAATGTATAGAAAATTGTAAAAAGCCATCTAAAAAAAGATTTTAATTTACAATTTTTATAGAAATAAAGTAAAAATAGTTACTGGTGCTATATAAAACATTTCAAAGAGGAAAAGTCTTAACGGTACAGATGTACAAACATTTGCCAATAGTAATGTATGTTTTATTACAAATTTGCAGTTCATGCTTGATAAAGACACGAGTTTCCAACTTGGTAATGACATTTCTATGTATTTTACTTGTCCAAAACCGGTATGTGTAACTAACGTTAAAAAAAATTATATTTCCGCCAACATTCTTACAAAATATGGTTGTCATATTTAAATTAAAATGAATGAAATAATAGATATAAAAATAAAATAAAGGTGATAAAAAATAGGTAGCGTGATAATAAAGGGAGTGATAATGACAACAATATAGGTAAGTGACATTTTAAGATGGATTCCTTCAGCACAAGGCTGATACTAAACTTAGATAAACAAAATCCTCACAGTTCTTTTTTTAATGCCATTTCTCTGACGTTTTGTTTTTTGCATGGTAATGACATTAATGTAAAGGGAAAAAATTGGAAAGTACATTCACAGACCTCATTGTTAACAAAAAAAAAGAAGAATATCGCTAGCTTGGAAGAGTGCCACAATGCGAACATTTTTGTTTTTGCTTGGACAATTATTAATCTCGGATATTTCTTTTAGCCAGATTTTTAGTTCCAATATTTAACGCAATAACAATTTATTTTAGTTTTTTATGAAAACTAAACTATATAGTAATAATTTATTAATAGAAATCAACTAAATTAAATAAAATTGTAAGAATTGTGCAGAAGTGTGTAAGTTGACTTATGACAAAAATGAGTTAATCTAACCACTGAGTTTTATTAGTTCACTTCTGCATCACTACTATATAAATGGCTAAATCAGAAACGAAATTGGCAGAAAGATATCGCTATTTGAAATTACAGGATTCCTATAATTTTAATTTAACTTTGAAGTTACCGTTTTAAAGAAATAATAGACTCATCAATCAATAATTAATTAAAATAAATTTTGAAGTAATATAACTTAAATAGATATTAGAATTTCCTAATTAGTAATGTTTCGGAAGCTAGCAATACAGAAATACAACTGGTTATTCACATCAGTATGATTATTTATAGATAACCAATTTGAAATAGGACAGTTGCTCAGAAACCTATGAAGACCCATAACTAAGCCCCTCGGTATATGAAAACAATTATAGACAAGAGAAGCAGATTGCAACATAAATAAAGTTAAGAAATATTGTAAAATTGCAAAGACTAACCTTTGTTGTTGATTAAGATATATTATTATTATTTAATAGTAACTACAGTAATTGCAATTTTGAATATGGTATTAGAATCGCCAAATATCATCAACAATTAAATATGAAATAATAGAAGCTTTACATTTTTAACATACCGTATTTCTATAAAACGGCATCGCAATGAACTAATTAGATTTTCTAATTGAACTTTTGCAATTCAAAATTTCAAAAGTATAGGAGAACTAATTAAAAAGAACATACACACATATATGATTAGCATTAATGTTAATCATAATTTTTTGGACTGAAAGGACTTGGTGAAAAAAATCACCAATATCCTTACGTTCTTTTACCTTTTCAATATTGCCTCAGACATAGGAAAGTCACCAAAATTAAACATGACGTCTTTCGTTGAAATATTTTGTGTAGACTAGATAGGAATCTGGAGATAAATATAAAATCCTGGAAATGTCAAAAGCAACAAACGTCACTAACAGAATTTCAGTCGCTTTGACCAGAGCAAATGCTCCGTGAAATGGATTTGCACTAATTAGGCTCAAGATAGATGCTCGGATCAAAGCTCTGCCTGCACGGTTCAAACAACCTTTGTACAAGTTTACGTCATATAATCTAGACCTTTGAAATGTTGAACTGATTTTCTGTAACCAAGTTGAGTTGATCAGTCATCTCTTCATTTCATATAACTTAACAGAAATATTAACCGTTGGAAGGGAATCACACAGTTTCGTTATCAGAAAAAGGAAAATTCCGTTGATTTTTTGAGCCAAATTGTTCAATAATCAGTAGTCAAACTCATTCCTTATAATAGGAGAGAGGGATAAATGTCCTTAGTTGAGTCGTTCTGTGTTTATATATTTAATATATCATATATTATATGTATGATTTATTTATAATATATATGATATCTATCACATTTATATCATTTATATGATATATATTCAATATATTATATATCAATATATTTTGTTGGAATCAGTAATAATATTGTGTAAATCATTTTATTTTGCAATATTATTTTAATTAGTAGTAAAAAAAATACATATTTTGTCTGCAAACTCATTTTTTATCTTGTTATAATGAAATTCTTACATAAACGTAATCTTTTATATGTTTGTTGATTTAACGTGAATGTAATAATATATAAATAAATGCAGGCTGATACTATTTTACCACAATTTTATTTATTTAGATGCAAATTTTCGGTCTATAATGCATCCGCAGGCATCTCTGTGCAAGGCCTTTATTAAGTCTAATTTACAACCTAGCAAACTGTATAAAAATATTTTAAAAAATTTCTTTTTTTTTATTATATATAACCCATATAACTACTTGATCCTAACCATAATTTTGTTATTTTTATTTTTATTATAATTACTGTTTATTAGTGACTACTTTGTATATTTATTGGGCTTGGTCCACATTGGACTAAATATGTTGCATTTAATGCATTTTAACACATTTTTTGCAGCAGTTATATAAAAAAAGAATAATGAACATTTTTTAAATATTTGTATACAGTTTGCTATGTTGCAAATTATATTAAGTAATGGCCTTTTAAGGAGATGCCTGAGGATGGCTTAAAGGCCGAAAATTCGCATCTAAATAAATGAAATTGTTGTGTAATAGTATAAGCCTGCATTTATTCATGTAATCTTTTATTTTATTTTTTAATTTCTTAACTTAGTAACGATAAATTCTTTAATTGTGACCAATAAAAGCCATCGCTTAACATCGTTGGGAATATGAAGCAGAGCAAACGTTGTAAAAGTCAAAGTAGGGCTAGCGGCCGGTGAAGTTAACTTAGCGTCCGGCAGGGGGTTAAACAAATTAGATTTTAATTAAAAAATGAGTTATATATTAAATATTATAAATTAATATCTGCCTTGTCGGTAGAAGGTCACTTAGATGCTTTGTTGTCAGTCGGTAATTTAGGCTTTCCTGACCGGACTTTGAAGTGCTACTACTTTATTCAAGCTCACCCTGCGAAACCCCGAGTCCACTTCTGGCCCCGACCCTTTTGATACAATCCTGAAGGCTTCCGGGTATCGAACCTTTGTGCTCATGATTCAAAGGCATAGAGGCTTTCCGTGATATATTTTTAAAAAAATCTTTAATAATGGTTCTCTCAGTTCCAATCAGCCAAAATATGGGGATAAATTGCTTAGCTCAAGTAGTAAAAAATATTTTAAAAACGCCTTCGTGTTGGAACAATTTTTAAATTCTTTTTTTTTTTGGTGTAATTTTTGATTACCTTAAGATTCGAAAGGACTAATAATTTCAGACATGCTAAAACTAAAATTGCCAAAGTCTATTAAAAAGTTGAAAAATAACAGATCAGTTATATACAAATTTATAATTTATTTAAACTCACACTTTTACCGGATATTTTGCATATACGAGTATATCACCTATTTGTCAGATTTTCCAAAAAAAAAAAAAAAATCATTTAATGTGGCTGTTTGCACCTAGTTAACTTTGAAAAGAACAAACATATGGATATATATTAATGATAGATTGTTGAAATAAAGCTTTTAAATCGATACAAGGAGGTAAGGGATCGATATTAATTAATTTACTCATAATAATTGTTATGGATATCAGTTTGACTTTTGTTACGAGCGTTCAATTTTTAAATTTTTTTGGTGGTGGTTTTCCTTCGAGAAGGTGTCCATGGGTCAGTCTGGTGTGTCCGATCCTGAGGGGGGTAATAATGATTTGTTCTCGTCGGTTCCCTACTACTTGTGGCAACGGTCGAGAATCTTCGTAGATCTGCTTCAACTTGTTATTGCTAGGAACCCTGGACCAGGAGTAGCGCCAGGCTTCTTTGCAAAGGTTCAAATTGTCGTATAAAAATCTTGCAGCACCGTGTTGATATTTGGTGTAGAATGCATGATACTTGCTTGTTTGGCGCTTGTGTGAGCCGGTATGTTACCTCTTATACCTACATGGCTCGGGACCCAAAGGAACTTTATTATTTTGTCGGTTTTGTTAATTAGTGTTTTAATGAAGAATAATTTCTATAGACTCCTCTAACATACTGCAAGAATAAGGTGCCTCTAACCTTTGTTGTCGTATACTGCACCTAAAACTGTAACCAAATAAATAAATAAAAAATAATTTTTTTTGATATTTCAATGACAAAAAAAAAACCATATTAGATTCTTCGCATTTCGAAACTTCGACATTAAATGTTTGATTTCTTTGCTTTATATATATTTTTTGGTAAGAAATGATGCATATAAAGTCAGCATAAGGACGTTATAATAACTTAACCATTCATCGAACAATGATGTTCTTAAAATTACAATTAAAATTGAATAATTTTTTCTGAGATTGTCATGATTGATATAAGTTATAAGTTGGATAACTTCCAAATATTTGTTGTTCGTTATTTTTTGAAGTTGTTTAACATTGGACGTTTATTTTTCAGAACTATTTAACTTGTTGATAACAATACTTGTCATCAGATTGTTGAATGATGTCAGCCTGATGTTACTTCATTCACCCGATAGAAATAACTAAGATAATTAATTCTATTTTAGCTGTTTCTGAATGCACATTTATTTCATAAAGCTATTTACCTAAAGGATGTTTGATAACTAAAATTTTAAACGTTTGTTCTTTTCATATGATTTCAGTTATAGAACTCTTAAAAAACCGTAATTAAAAATCTACTTTTAATACCACTTATTCAAGAATTAGTTTAAATGTAGATCGATATGTAAAGTGAAATAATTTATTATTTTTTATAACTGCAGAACAAATTTTTATCAATTATACATATCTGTGTATGTACTTTATATTTTACACACGCAAAGAATGTATATATATGTATATATATATATATATATATATATATATATATATATATATATATATATATATATATATATATATATATATATATTATATTATATATAAGAGCAATGGTATTATTATAATAAGCATATTATCTTTTTGAAGAATTCATATGGGTAACAATTGTGAAGCTTTCTTCTTAGTATTTTTTTGTATATATTTTTTTTTCAATGATAGAGGCACAATGGAAATATATTAAATATTTCTTCCGTATAAATTATTGTAGAAAAGATTACCTAAATATTCTTTTGAATTTGATGGACAGCTTTGAATTAGATATGCCATCAACTTCGTAGATTAAGACAGTTTGGCAATTTAAAATGGGGATTAAGTTTATCTTTGACTGATGAAAAAAGGAAAGAAGAAATAGAGAAGTTTATAACTTCCTTTATTTCATCCTGTTTTTAAAAATTAGGATTATGATTATTGTTTTGCTGCTGAAAAAAAAAATCCGGA
>CANUHP010000048.1:0-61364 GCA_948150685.1 Rhaphigaster nebulosa
TGAAGAGGAAGGGCCAATAAGGAAATATGGGAGGAAGTACAGAGGAAATGAAATAGAGGTTGTTGAGAATTACAAATATCTAGGTGTTAATGTGATGTGAAGATTTATCGATTAAACAGCATATCGATTAAACATCTCAAAGCTAAACAAACGGAAAGTAGACCTGCTAAGAATGCAACTTCGACTATTTTATATTCGAATATTTACAAATAAACCCGTACGACTATAACCCGCGAAGGATTTCTAGTTCGATAATACTAGGTCAGGAAGAGCTTGCCTAAATTCTGCTCCTTAAATCCCTTTAACTATCCATATATATATATATATATATATATATATATATATATATATATATATATATATATATATATATATTCAGAAGAGGATTCATAAGAGGAAGGAGCACGCTAGACCAGATCTTTATCCTAAAACAGGTACTCGAAAAACGTTGGGAAGTAGAGCAGGATGTGCACGCCTTATTTGTCGATTTCAAAGCAGCCTATGATTCCGTGGACAGAAACTGCCTATGGAAAATCATGACTGAGCTGGGTATTCTCGGGAAATTGTTGAGATTGACGAAGGCGTGTACAAACGACCCCAAATGCAGAGTACTGATACAAGGAGATGTGTCTGAAGCCTTTGAAGTTAGCACAGGTCTGAGGCAGGGGGATGGACTCTCGCCGATGCTGTTTAACTTAGCCCTTGAGAAGGTGATTAGAATAACTTCATTGGAAAATGGAGGGGTGCACGTCGTAATGAAACACAAAATCCTAGCGTATGCGGACGACATAGCTGTCCTTGGAATCAATGAAGAGGACATTGAGAGACTAGCTAAGACTCTGTTACGAGAAGCAGAGCAAATCGGCTTGCAAATAAATGAAGACAAAACAAAATACATGATAGTTAGCCGAAAAATCCACCCCAACAATAGTATCTGCGTGGATGGCAGAACATTCCCGAAGGTAGACAGCTTTAAATACCTCGGCTCCACAATAACCTCAGTCAATGACCAGCATACAGAGATAGACCAGCGTATAACAAGCGCAAATAGAGCTTTCTTCTCTCTGTCAAGAATACTGAAATCCCGAAAAATCTCCAGAAATCTCAAATTAAGGGTGTACAATGCTGTGATAAAACCAGTTCTGATGTACGGCTGCGAGACCTGGGTTCTAACCGGCACCCAAGAAAGCAGAATCGAGAGATTTGAAAGGAAAGTCCTCCGCACGATAACCGGAGCGATATGGGATCAGAATCTAAAATCCTGGAGAAGAAAGACCAATAAAGAACTACTTACAGAAACTGGTCAGTCAATATCTCATGATATGAAGGCAAGGAGGTTAAGATGGGCGGGGCATGTAGCTCGAAGCAATCCATCAGGACGCCTCTTCACAACGATGAATGCCACAATAGTTGGCAAGAGACCACGTGGGAGGCCAAAAACCAGATGGATAGACAGGATCAACAAAGATGCGAAAGAGCTGCATGCAGCAAACTGGAAAGCAGTGGCCCAAGATAGGCAGAGGTGGAGGAGGCTGGTTCAGGCGGCCAAAGATCTACAAGGTCTGTAGAGCCAACCGAAAAAAAAAAAAAAAAAAAAAAAAATATATATATATATATATATATATATATATATATATATATATAAAAGGGGCCGGGGTGGCCGAGCGGGCTAAGGCGCTTGCAATAGGTAATCAAAGTTAAGCAACGTCGAGCATGTTTAGTACTTGGATGGGTGACCGCCCAGATTTGGGTGACCGCCTACCGGGGAGAATCCACGCAGCCTGCCACTATCCCCTCCCCCCGGGTATGTGAGGCCCGTCAGCCTACTGGAGGCTACTCACACAGACCGGGCGTAGGAGTGATGACCCTATCCCGTGTACCTAAATTGTGAATCGCGTTGTGGTCTTCCAGGACATAAAATAGCCGCCCGGAGGTTTGGTCCGTGGACGGTCTGTCTCGGGGAAAGAAATATAGGTCCTCGTGCGCCTGCTGACTCCGAACAGCCATAATCCGTGGATCTAGACCGATTTGTCACTGTCCTTGAACCCGAGTGAGTCGGTGGGAAGGACACCGCCGAATTGGTCCCAAAGGGACCGGTTGTGGAGCAATGGGCAGCCTGCCGCTGCACCATGGAAACCATGGTTCGCGGCAACGTGAGGTTGGGTGACCCCCTCCAGACTGTCTGTGCTCCCGCAAGCAATAAATGTCTGTAAGAACACCACATCGCGCGGCCAAAGATCTTCATGGTCTATAGTGCCAACAGGAAAAAAAAAAAAATTATATATATATATATATATATACTATCAATATATAAAGAGTATATATATCCCCGAGAAGAGGAAGGAAAAAAAGGTAAGATGAAAATAAAATTTTATTTGCGCATAACTCTAAAACTATGCATTATATGGTAAATCTTATATAAAATCATTTAAAAGGCAATTAATTTCTCTAAACAACAAAAAAAAAAACAATCATCTAAAGCGGACCAGTACTAACAAAGATATGGCATATTGAACTTTTTACCCATGATTTTACTTTCTTGCCGGTAATTTATATCGCCTACTGGTCGCTATTGGTATAATCGTGCTGAAAAATCAGCTGGTCTAGGCATAAATAAAAATAACAAAACAACACGAACTTAAAAGAACACCAATTAGTTGTAACATTATTTCCTATGTTGCAAAGAAACAATTAAATTATAATTTATTACACGAATAGAAAATTAGGTGAATTAAGATAGGCAGTTTAGATTAGTTTAATTTGGCGTATCTTTGGATATAATTAGAACATTCCAAAATAAAGTCTTAAGTCTATAAAATACCATTAAATAGCTAACCAGTCAAACTTACATCAATTCAGGCATCATCAGGAAAGATATACATAAGAGAAAATAAACCCAGAAAAGGCACTGTACATCTCACATCAACAGTCTAAAACCGACTAAAGAAATAGAGTTATACTTATTGATTAAATATCACTCCAAGAAAATTAAGATTAGACTTACTAGTCTCATTGAATGCTCAAAATGTAGACGGAAATGGCATGACTGCCAAATCGACTCCATGGCTTTATTTATTTTGTTAAGAGGTAAAGATACCAAAAGTCATGGGATCTAGGAGTAGAGGCATACATTAGGAGGGGGGAGGAGAAGGTCGTATTTTTCGATTTTTCGTATAATGTCTAAAAAGGTTAGTCCTAGCTTAAAACATTAAATGTAAAAAAAAAAAAGCCCTTCTTAGCAACAAATTTTAGTTTTTTTTTTTTTTTAATTTGATAAGAGAATTAACAATATTTTGAAATATCTTTATTTCTGTTACGATATAATTAAGATATTGTTTCTTTTAAGTTCTTTTCCAGCAGGATGTAGATATAAGAAACATGTTATCTCCTAATCTTCCTCCAATTGTTCAGATTTTTTTTTTTATTAAAAAAAAATATTAAAGATATATTTAGATATCGATATCTTTATGCCGATATTATGAAGATATCGATATGGTTATCCAATATCAATATCGATATTTTCCTTTCGACATCCCATTCCTAAAACACAGCCACTATAGATACTTACATGAACACACCACAAGTTTTTATGATTCTTTATTTGTCGAACCCGCCATAATTGTAGAATTTTTTTATTGTATATTTTTTCCTTCCTTTTTTTTTGTTGAAAAATATCCGTCTTCTACACTGAAATTTTAATATCGATATTACGATATATCGGGGAAAAACCGAACAAAAATATCGAAACATTTTTTAAAAAAGTATCGGTATATCGATACTTTTTCACTACTCATTACCTCTTAACTAGTCCCTGCAGTAAATTTTGGAGGTCCCCTCATTTCCGTCAACAACCCCCTCATTTACTGAACTATATGTTGAATTGTTTTAAATTGATACACTACCATTATTTGGTTGGTCTTTTTTTTTTTTTTTTTTTTAATTGCTGATGTAAGATGTGCAATTTATGGTCTGAATTCATGGGACCTTATCTTTTTCTGTCCTGAATTGGCGAAACGTTGACGGATTTACTTAGTTATTTACTGCTATTTGAAATATTTAAGGCATGGTTTTAGGAATCTTAATTATATCCTAAACTGGCTTCCTGTATTTATCTGCTTTTCATAGTCTTTTTTTAAGTAAATTTTTTCAATAAATTAAAATTTTATTGTTCCTCTACAACAAACGAAATAATGAAATAAATAATCGATATTCTTCTATATAACGCTGTTTTTTTATATTTAGATAAGCCGAGGCCAGCTGATTATTCGGGATTATTATATCAATAGTGACTAATAGTAGCAGTACCAAGAGATGGGTAGCAATGTAACAACCTGCTACTTTGTCACAGATACCGACAGGTAATAGGTTCGTGAAAATCTAATAACCTAAAAGTAGCAGGTACTTTCAATCACAGCCTTGCACCAGGCGCACAGCAGTAGGAGGAAAATAATCATAAAAAAAAATCCTATAAAATTTATTATTATTTATGTGATAAAAGTGCGTATTGTGTAGCCTAATTAATTAACATACTGTTTATAGTTTAAATAGGAAATAAAGTGTTGGCTGTTGATTCTATGTTAGCAAAAACATGTGAATTTGACTTCATTTTTCAAACTTTTGTAGAAACGCTAACAACAAGAGTTTCGTTATAAATAAATAGTTCGTAACAAGTAGTAATAACCTGTCTTGTTTGCCTGAATAGGCGTAGGAAAGAACTTTAAACACTCTACACTCCCCAAAAAAAAGTTTGGAACATGTGACAGAAAATATCAGCTTTAAGTATCAAATACATTTATGGAACAGGAACAATTTGTCACTGTTACCACTAGCAGCTGTCACAACCCATCTCTACTAGTACCGGTAGCGAACAGTAGGCGATAGTAATTTTCTTTTAATGGCAGAGCAGTCTGAACACAATCACTACCGCTGTATAATTGTCAATTCAAAACTCATTTGTTTTGCTTTTCCGTCGTCGATTTCGTGTCCATCTTATTTCACAGAAATACGATTCTCATTTAATATCTTTCTGAGAACAATCTTTGAAATGGTTGAGATCATCTCCCCAACAATGGCGGATCCAAGAATTTTCTGAAGAGGAGGCACCTGTGTACAAGGTGAATTCCATACGCTAAAGTAAAGGATCATCAATCGTTCTCCCCCTCCTCCTATAAAATTTAAATCGTGACGTCTGTACGTACGTTCGTACGTATCTCGCATAACTTAAAAACGGTTAGCTGTAAAAAGTTAAAATTTTGTATTTAGGGTTGTTGTAACATCTAGTTGTGAGCCTTCCTTTTTGGGTCACTATATGATCAACGTAAATGGTAATTTACTTGAAGCTCATAATAGATTTTCATCAAAAATTATATTACAATATAATGCAATACATCTCAAATTTGGTTTATAAAAATTTCACATCTAAATGAATAATATACTATGTTTTGGTTGAAATTAGGTTGCTGGAAGTGGTACTTTACTTGAAAGTCATAATAAGCCTTCATAAAAAATTACATTAAATTATAATGCAAAACTTCTCAAATTTGGTATATAAAATATTTGTATCAATATAAATAATATAATAGATTTTTGTCAAAATTGGATAGCTGGAAGTGGTACTTTACTTGAAACTGTTTTTTTTTTTATAGAAGGATCAATCTAATTAGGGATTGATAAATTATTTGCCATTTCTATAATTTTGTTTTTATTAAAAACTAGTTTCGAATGTTATATATTCATTTTCAGTTCTAAAACCACACAAAAATTCAAAAATCTGCATTTATATTACACTTAATTTAATATGTATAATAATATCATAATGTATTTTGAATTGCTGGTTTTTCGAATTTTTATGCGTTTTTAGAACTGAAGATGATTGTATAACATTCGAAACTAGTTTTCAATAAAAACAAAATTATAGAAGTGGCAAATAATTTATCAATCCCTAACTAATTACTTATTTCAATTTTTGTTTTTTAATCATTCTCTAAAAGTTGGCCTGTCAACTTAGTCAACATCGTACAATATTTTTTTTATAATTAATTATTATTTTATTATTCATCTTCCTCAACAGTCGGGATGGAAATTTAAATGAGTATAATTAAATTTTAAATTAAATTCGATTATTCTATACAAATTAAAAAGAAGTCAGATAAATTAATGAAACAATTTAAAAAGATGGATGGAAGGTTCGGTTTAATTTATATAAAATAATAGATACAACAATCACATCAAAATCTAATTTAAATTTAAATTTTAATCCCGACCAATTTTCATATGTTTAGGAAAGTAAATAATAGTTAATGATAATAGTAATATTTATTTTAAGTTAATGAAAACATAATAAAAATATGGGAATGAAAATTATTGTTAGTTTAATAATAAATGTTTTGTTCTTTTATGAGTGTATCGTTTGAGTGTACATTTGTTATAATTACCGATCTCTTTTATCAGTGTCTTCAGTTCTAAAAATTAAAAATACAGTTTAGTATTATTATACATATTAAACTAAATGTAATATAAAATATATTACACTTATTTTATATAGCATTTAATTTAATATGTATTATAATACCAAACTGTATTTTGCATTGCTTATTTCTGAATTTTTGTGTGTTTTTAGAACTGTGAATGAATGTATAACATTTGAAACTAGTTTTCAATAAAAAGAAAACTATAAAAGTGGCAAATAATTTAACAGTCCCTAACTAATTACTACGTCGAGTAATATTACTCATCATGAGATATCAAGCTGGATTATTTATAATCTTTCAAGAATTGCTGGTGTATAAAATATGGCAAATTGCATTTATGAACTGTTATAGATTGAAGCCGATTTAGAAGCGATGGAACTAAACAAGAGGCCATGACCTAGACCAATCAGTGGCGATTGCACGCCATGTCAACTCGGTCTTTGTGTCACTCTTCAGCCCAGCTTTACACATAGAAACATACATGTATATAATATGATAATATAATATATGATGTATATCCTACTAAATATATATATATATATATATATATATATATATATATATATATATATATATATATATATATATATAACAACTGAATAGCGAATTTCGAAAAGGGCTTATCTCTGACAGTTAAAATTTTTCGGGAGTCACAAAAAACTGAATTTCTGTTGAACCATTGGAATTATTTTAGCAGTTTTTTTTTCCTCTTAAAATTAATGAATTTCTGTTTACGTAATGACAAAACAATTTGTATTTTTGAAGGAAAATTTAATGGATAAAATGGTCGTAACAGTTTTCCCGAGGTGTGTTCTTTTCAAACTTCACCGGAGGGATTAGGTGGTTTTAGTTGTAAAACATCATTACTAAAATATCTGATGTGGACAACACATGACTTCCTTGTACGCCTATAAAACTATAAATTGGTGGCTCAAAAAGTGATCCTGAATTTGGTTACTAGTTTCCGAAGATCGCAGTATCTCAAAAACAACACTCGGCGTTGCGACATCCATCTATTGATACACACAGACAAATAGAGAAGAAAACCAGTATTTTACACTAAATTTTAACACTTAAAACCAGTAATAAAAATGTTTAATTGGATTGGAAACCAAATTGCGATTGTAACCTTTATTACCGAAACATATGATTTATGTATTTAATTTAAATATAATTTTGGATGTAAGCTTATTATGACCTTCAAGTAAAGTACCCTTTTCGGCTCACCAATTTTAACAAAAATATGGCAACTACATTCACATTAATATAAAAGTCCTATTTACCAAATTTGAGATGTTTTACATTATATTTTAATATAAATTTTTATGAAAGTCTAATATGACCTTCAAGTGAAGTACCGCTTCCGGTTTTCCAATTTAGACCAAAATCTAGTATGTTATTTAAATCAATATATAAGTTATAAATACCAAATTTGAGAATTTTTGTAAAGTATTTTAATATAATTTTTGATGGAAATCAATTATGACCTACAAGTAAAGTACCACTTCCGGTGATCAAGCAGAGACCAAAAAAGGAGGTTCACAACTAGATTTTACAATAATCCTAAATACAAAATTTCAACTTTCTACGGCTAACCGTTTTTGAGTTATGCGAAATACGAAAGGACGCACGTACAGACGCCATGACGAAACTAGTCAAAATGGATTCAGGGATGGTCAAAATGGATATTTACGTAGAAATCTGAAAACCGAAAATTTTCGCGATTACAATACTTCCTTTACTTCGTACAAGGAAGTAAAAACGAGTACTATTTAAAATAGCAAAATAATTGTTTAAAAATTTAATTTAATAAAAAATAAAAACCCCGACTACGGAAATAGCATAATCCGTCCTAACCAGACTTTGTGTCGTAGTCTGGTGCCTTCCATACCCAAACGATAGTCGAGACTCTTCTGACAACCTTTCACGTTAATTTACGTTCTGTATGTTTATACGCGCAGATGGATGGAGTATTCTATATGTTGGCAAGCACGGGTCGGGAAGTACTTACAAGGAAACATAGCGTGGTAATGGAAGGCACCCGACTAATACACCATGTTTTAATATTCAAAGACGTCAATAAATAACACACCAATTAAGTAGATATGCAAGTACATTCCGTCCCAAGGTTTCGTCGTGGCGTCTGTACGTACGTTCGTACGTTCGTATTTCGCAAAACTCAAAAACGGTTAACCGTAGAAAGTTGAAATTTTGTATTTAGGATTGTTGTAAAATCTAATTGTGAACCTCCCTTTTTGGTCACTGCTTGATTACCGGAAGTGGTACTTTACTTGAAGGTCATAATTGATTTCCATCAAAAATTATATTAAAATATTATACAAAACTTCTCTAATTTCGTATTTATAATTTATATATTGATTTAAATAACATACTAGATTTTGGTCTAAATTGGAAAACCGGAAGCGGTACTTTACTTGAAGGTCATATTAGACTTTCATCAAAAATTATATTAAAATATAATCATGTGTTGCCCACATCAGATATTTTGTTTTTCAAATATTGGCTATTTATAATTGGTACGTTCGTATCTCGCATAACTCAAAAACGGTTAGCCGTAGAAAGTTAAAATTTTGTATTTAGGATTATTGTAATATCAAGTTATGAGCCTCCCTTTTTAGTCACCGAATAATCACCGGAAGTGGTACTTTACTAGAAGGTCATTATTGATTTTCATAAAAAATTATATTAAAATATAATACAAAACTTCTCAAATTTGGTTTATAAGAATCACATATTAATATAAATAACGATATAAATTTTGGTTAAAATTGGCAAACCGGAACTGGTAATTTACCTGAAGGTCATATTAGACTTTCATAAAAAAATATAATGTAAAACATCTCAAATTCAGTAAATTAGACATTTATATCAGTATAAATAATATAATAGATTTCGGTTAAATTTGAAGAGCCGAAAGGGGTACTTTACTTGAAGGCCATAACAAACTTACATCAAAAGATATTTTGGTTCGGTAATAAAGGTTACAAACGCGATTTTTTTCTACCCTAATTAAACAATTGTTAACAACAATTTTTAACAATTAAACAATTAAACAAGTGTAAAATACTTTTTTTCCTCCCCATTTATGAGCTGAACCAGTCTACAGCAGGAGAATAAGATAAAATAAGTGGGTTCTTCTGCTTAAAATGTCGAAACCGTAGATTTCCAATGCTTTATCTTGTGACATAGACAGTTCTAATGTTGTCAAGAAATACGTAGAAATCTCTTGCGAACTTGTGCGTGTGTGTGAGAAACAAGAGTGTATGTGTTAATAGATGGATGTCGCAACGCCGAACATCGTTTTTGAGATACTGCAATATTCGGAAACTAGTAACCAAAACGAGGATCACTTTTTGAGCTACCGATTTATAGTTTAATAGGCGTACAAGGAAGTCATGTGTTGTCCACATCAGATATTTTTTTGATATGGTACTAGTCGATGGTAGTTAATATGGATCTGTAAAGAACATTTTCCAAAATATTGTAATACAATGACAACATAACTGGTTAATCTTCCCCCAACTCATTCTTTGTGAAACTGCTGCTGCAAACAACCTTTGAAAATTACAAAAGATTGCTGATCATGCGTTCTTGTAACTCGGTTATTTCTCCGCATATTGCAGCAGGGATACGTTATAATAGTATTAGAAGGCAGATAAAATCTTTCAACAACTCATTTTCTTCGATTTTATGAGTTCAAATAATTTTAGATTTTTTTATAGCATCCAATTATTTGAATTTTTTGTATATTAGGATACTTTGACGTTATTATAACACTGTATGAAACAAATATTTGTTTTAGATTAGACGTTTAAAGTGCTCTAATAGCCAAATTGTGCTTGCAACATATATGAAATTGACCATCGATACAAAAGCTTTTCATTCTAAAACAAATATCATCTAATAAATGAACTACATAATGTCAATGACCAAAGTGATTACAGGGTGGATCGATTTATCAATTGACAAAGCTCCGATTATCGAGCTAGAAAGAGAGAAGAGAAGAGAGAAGACGAGAAAGAGAGAGAGCATAGACAATAGATAGCCGATGGAAGTAGGCTGGGGCAGGGAGCAGTCAGTGGGGCACCTGTTCAATATTTACCCAGCGCGAGGTCAAACCGATCAACTCGATTGTTACCACCTTCTTTCGATTTTTAAACTCGATTCTTACCATCCTTAAATGCTAATCGATTAAAAAAAACTATTCTTATGAGAATTAAATGAAACAAGGAACACAGGTAAATAACTAAAAAGGGTTTTCTACTCATATGCATAATTATTTGTATTATCTACTGCTTCTGATCCTCAATACACCTAACCCGGTACCATTCTGAAATCGATTAAATCCTTTCCTAATCTTATACTAAATGACACGATATATATATATATATATATATATATATATATATATATATATATATATATATATATATATATAAGATCGGGGTGGACCGAGCAATTTAATACGCTTGCAAAAGTGCACCTGCTTACAAACCAAAAGGTTGTGAGTTCGAATCCCGGTCCCGAAATTCCTCAGGCATTTAATCACCTCTTCCTTATCCATGAGGCCCTTCAACCTACTGGAGGTAACTCGCAAGGACCGGACGTAGGAGAGTTATAATCCTACTCCGTGTACCTAAATTGTGAATCACGTTGTGGTTTTCCAAGATGTAAAATAGCCGCCCGGTTAGGATCACGGACGGTCTGCTTCGTTGAAAAAGTCTCATACGCCTGCCGACTCCGAACGTCCAGAATCCGTGGATCTAAACCGATTGGTCCTAGAATCCGAGTGAGTCCATGGGAAGGGCACTGCCGAATTGACCCCAAAGCTCCTGGGTAGCCTGCCGCCGCACCATGGACATCATGGTTCGTAGCAACGTGAGGTTGGGTGACCCCCTCCAGGATATCTGCGTTTCCGCAAGAAATAAATGTCTGTAAGAAGACGAAATTGCGCGAAAGATCTTCATGATGCCTAGTGCCAACAGAAAAAAAAAATCCGTGAGCAGCAGAGCTCCTACCCAGAAGTAGTATTTTCACTAAAATACAAAATATTAAAAAAAAAACGGGGGAGTGAAAAAAAAGTTGATACCCGCAAAAGACAGTTCTAATTTATATATCTCGCCACTAATTTGGTGGAGCTGTAGAGATGCACAAAACTTTAAAAACGCCGAAATTTCAAGTAAACATAACGAAATTTCGACTGGAATTCACCCATTCATTAATGGTATCTTTCCTCCAGAATTGTGTAAATTTACACAAATTTACAATTCCATCAGCTCTCGTCCTATTTACAACCTGTCTCTCTTCCATTCCATTAAAGAGACGCCATACCAAAAAGGACTTTTTTCCACCTTCCTCTTCTACAATATCCAATGTCCCCCTAGCCACGGAGTGAGTATAACAAAATAATCCGGTTATACGTTATTAAATAATCGGTTTTCTTAATTTCGATCTTATTAACCTAAAAAAAAAGGAAGTATAAAAAAAATATAGTAGTTTTAGATTGTAACTGGTTATCTTGAAGAGGCACCAGTTTATGGTATTCATCACGTTAACTGGTAAAAAAAAAAAAAAAAAAAAAAAAAACATGAGCAGCTCCGTCGCTAAGGTCGTATTTTCACTAAAATAAAATATTTGGTACCGTTCTGTCTGAATATTGAAGTACCGTACCTGTATAAACATACCGAAATTTTGACTGGAAAGTACCCATTCTTTAATGGTATCGTTCTGTCTGAAAGCCCTACATATCGAATTTCAACTCATTTGGCCCAAAGGGGGCCGCTGGATATACTCAAATGTAGCGGGGGAAAAAATATATCTCCAAAACTTCCATAATGGTGGTCTGGGATTTATGAAACGGGCAGAAAACGCAGTACCACCACTCACCGCCGACCTTCCACCCAGTGCAATAGTCTATTTTATTCGAGTAAAATATGACGAAAGGAAAAGGACGAAGGTGAAAACATATCATATCAGTCTTAGAATAGAGGTACAACGAAAAAAATCGATTTTAAGTTAGCACGGTAATCGATTGAGGAAGTAGGCCATTTTGTAATCAGAGCATGAGGATAACTCGTGTTAGATCCACTAGCTAAGAGGCAATGTTTCTTTATTCTACAGACGGATTCTTTCTTTTCCCTAGATTAAAGGTACAACTCAAAAATGGCAATTTATCAGAATTCATTGAACATTTCTAATACCTTCACTAATTCTTCGCTACATTATTATTCCATCAGCCCATGTTCAGTTGATTTTATATTTCACCAATTGCCAAACCTCAATTTCGTTAATGTGTTTTTATTATAATTATTTATTTTTTAGTGACGTTTTATATTTCGACTTGGTCCGGATTGGACTTAAATATGACAGTATATGCATTTTAAATAATTTCAGTATGTATATAGTATTTATTAGAATATTTAAGTATATTTAATTCTGTGATATGTTATATGCTATGCTATGTTACATGTTATATATATATATATATATATGTTATATGTTATATATATATATATATATATATATATATATATATATATATATATATATATTACATGTTATATTATAATATGACAGTATATGCATTTTAAATAATTTTAGTATGTATATAGTATTTATTAGAATATTTAAGGATATTTAATTCTTTGATATGTTATATGCTATGCTATGTTACATGTTATATATATATATATATATAACATATAACATATATATATATATATATATATATATATATATATATATATATATATGCCAATGTTACATTATAATATGATAGTATATGCATTTTAAATAATTTTAGTATGTATATGGTATTTATTAGAATATTTAAGTATATTTAATTCTGTGATATGTTAGATGCTATGCTATGTTATATTTTATATATATATTTTATATGTTATATTATAATATGACAGTATATGCATTTTAAATAATTTTAGTATGTATATAGTATTTATTAGAATATTTAAGTATATTTAATTCTGTGATATGTTATATGCTATGCTATGTTATATTTTATATATATATATATTTTATATATATATATATATATATATATATATATATATATATATATATATATATATATATATATTATATGTTATATTATAATATGACAGTATATGCATTTTAAATAATTTTAGTATGTATATAGTATTTATTAGAATATTTAAGGATATTTAATTCTGTGATATGTTATATGCTATGCTATGTTACATGTTATTACATGTTATATTATAATATGACAGTAAATGCATTTTAGTATGTATATGGTATTTATTAGAATATTTAAGTATATTTAATTCTGTGATATGTTAGATGCTATGCTATGTTATATTTTATATATATATTTTATATGTTATATTATAATATGACAGTATATGCATTTTAAATAATTTTAGTATGTATATAGTATTTATTAGAATATTTAAGTATATTTAATTCTGTGATATGTTATATGCTATGCTATGTTATATTTTATATATATATATATTTTATATATATATATATATATATATATTATATGTTATATTATAATATGACAGTATATGCATTTTAAATAATTTTAGTATGTATATAGTATTTATTAGAATATTTAAGTATATTTAATTCTGTGATATGTTATAAATTGAACAATTAAGGGCCTTTTACCTGGCCTAAGATGCCTGAGGATGGCTTTTAAGCCGAAAATTTGCATCGTAATAAATAAATTGGTGAAATAGCAACAGAATAAGTTTATTTATAAGTTACCTTTTTCTGTTGATGATTTCTTTTTTTTTTTACGGTACGCAACAGAAAAGCCTAAATTTCATCCTCACCCCGGTTGACGGTACATCGAATTAAAATGCGAATACAAAAAAAATCCATCCATCCAGTTTCTCTCCGAGACTACTTGGCAATAGATAGAGAGATAGATAGATGAATACGTTTATTTATAAGTATTTACAGATATCCTTTTCATTTACAAACGTATTTGACAATGAACGGAGTACGTCTGTCGAGGTTTATTTATACATTGATCAGTGAATACAAAAAATAAAATAATGCAGCACATTTTAGGATTTTTTTTATAAACAACGCCAAATTTTTTTATATAAATAATTAATTAGTAATTAAATACTTTAACTAGTTCATTTAGGTATGCATTTGCTTGTTTAAGATATAAATATAATTTTTCATAATCCAGACCGTTCAGTAATTGCAATGTTTCATTTGGATTGTGTACCTTTTTTCCTAAGAAAATCATCCTAAACCGAGTGATCACCCTGGCAATATTTGTAAAGATTTATAAATTTTAATTTTTTTTTTTTTTTAATTTATAAATAATAACTTTGTAATGATAATAGTAATGATAACATGTATGCACGGTGTATCTTTCGAAATGTAAAAACAGTTCAGCACAAACTCCTCACTAAAGGACAAAAGGAGATTCTGTCCATCCAACAATTGAAGGATTCATTCAACAAGAGCCCTCAAAGGAGGTTCTATTTATGTCCCTTTTCAATATTACCACTTGATGAGGACAGCTAAGAAAAAAGGCACATTATCACATTGATGTAAATGACCTCTGTCATAATGACCTTATTGATTATAAAGCTTTGACTAACCTCATTGGAAGCAATTTTAATATTGACATAAAAATAATAAAACTGTGTCAAGAAAACCCCTTCATTTTCCTATACAGACAATAAATAAGACTTTGATCATGTTGAAACTAACAAAAAGAAAAGAAATATCAGACATTCACTGATATTAATTGTAAGACCGTATTGTAATTCTAAGGCGAAGTTCAAGTCGTCGATAGTCAAAGAAGCCTGTCGTTCATAATTGAGTCATTCTCACGAGGCTTGTCAAATTCGCGTCTATAGACATTGATGTAGTTTTCTAATTATTACGAAGTTGACTCCATTTTTTGTGTATATTACTGATGAATAGACCTATCATTAGTGAAGAGTGAATGGCCAAAATATATGAATTTCAAGTAAATTAAGTAATTAATTACGTTACTTTCACCATTGGCATACGTTGATGAAAAAAAATCCTAGCTCAAATTGAAAGTAGCACTTACAAAGCACAAATGTGCTATTAATTTTTGATAAATTAATTTGTGATAAATTAATCTTTAACTTTATATTTTAAAAAAAAAAATGTGTAAATTGTTAAAAAGTGAATTATTTAATTTAAAGGTAATAATTTGTTTTTTTTTTGAAAATAGTAACAAGATATATTGAAAATTAAGGTGTGAATAATTATTAGTTTAATAGTTTTATGTTGTATTGTAGAAGAAAAAGGTCCTGATGACGAAGAAGTACTTCGAAACGTCGAAAACTATATTATAAAAATGTTTTTGTTTTTTTTTAAATATAAAGTTAAAGATCAATGGGAATTGGTCCTTTAAAAATGAATTTATCATAATAAATTAACTTCCCTAGAAATTAGAAATTATTTAATATCAATTTTTTAATATTTCCAATGTGAAAACAAATTCTCAAGTATGCTACCACTATGATTTCAGTTGTAGGTTCAGTTGGACACAAATAAAATACACAATAATTAAAATAAACTCCATAATAATTATAGGTATGTAGAAATAAACTCAAAGTCAAAAGACGCGAATTTGACAAGTCTCATTAGAATGACCATGTTACCTATTTCAGAAAAAAAAAAAATCTCGTATATTTAGCTGACAATAAATAAATTCAACCAGTTTATGCTGACTTAATTCAAGAATTTGTTTTATCACAAACTGCTACATATTTTTGTAAAAAAAACAGCCAGTGAAAACCCACTGATAAAAGAGATCGGTAATTATAACAAATGTACACTCCAACGATACACTCATAAAAGGGCAAAACATTTATTGTTAAACTAACACTTTTCATTCACATATTTTCATTAACTTAATTATAGCTTTAAATGTTTAGATTTATTATATATATCGTATATATTATTTATTGTCATCAGTTTCCTATTTTATTAATTTATTTTTATTATTCATTCATAATTATTATTAATATTGTTTTGTGTTTGTTGGTTTTTTATTATTTTTTCTTACTGTTGTTCCAATATATAAATTCACTTATTAGAAACGACTTATTCTCAAACATTATTAATCTCAAAAATCAAATTTGTTGATTTTAAGGATAAGTTATCAGAAATCATGTTAAAATATTTGAAAATATTGTTAAAGTGTACATATGTAAATAAAACTTTCTATCTATCTATCTGCTGACTTCTATAAATTTCTAAAATTATTTTCAATTAGTGTTGGAACTTTTCATATCCCGTTTACTGTTTTTAATATCTTTTATTTTATCACTCTAGGTTACTGCAGATTACTATGAATGCTTGCGATATTAAATGTGTATCAGAGGCAGAAAAAGACGTGGCACATTGATGTACTCAAGCCAGATTCAAACATGTGGCACTGAAAAAAAAATCTCTCTATATTTCCATGCAACATATTATGTTTCCTAATACATGATTAGGAAGCTGGGATATAAAGAAATGTAGAGTAAAATTCCTGAGGCTCCAGGTGAATATTGGTAGGATCTATTAATTAAATCCTTCAAAATGAGGCCTAATCATGTGCCATTTACGGTTTATGCGCATCAATGAAAAATTCTAAATGCTAAATCACAGATTAAATGAATATATACTTGCATTGCATTGCAATTCATTTAAATGAAAAAAAAATATAAATTCATCAAAGACTCAGGAGTTAAATTAATACATCTCGTTGAAAACAGCCTCAAATTAAATATATATGAAGCACTTGAAATAATAAAATCCTTCAAATCCAATCCAGATTTTTGTTTAAATGACCAAATAAATATCTCCAATAGTGAAATCTTAAATTTATTCCCATCTATAACAGAAAAACCAATTACTCAATGGCTTAAGTGGAAAAACCCCGACCCTTAAATCGTTTAACTATAAACATCCTACCTACCTTTCTTTCAGTGTTCATTCATTGCGAGAAGAAACCAGTACAAACTTTTCTGTTTGATATAATCCATTTAAACCTTGGTGAATACCAACATGTATTTGATTTCTTGTCTTAATTAAATTCATAATTGTCTTATAATACTGATTTATATTACATCTAATTTAATATGTATAATAATACAAAACTATATTTTGAATTGCTTATTTTTGAATTTTGCGTGTGTTTTTAGAACTGAGGATGAATGTATAACATTCGAAACTAGTTTTCAATAAAACAAATTTATAGAAGTGACAAATAATTTATCAATCCCTAATTAGATTGATCCTTCTAAACCATCATGCGAATGACAACTGAATAAAAAATTCTATAAATAACTCTACCTGTATACACAAAATACGTTATTTTATTTTCTGTTCTTGTTTTGTTTCGTTTCGTTTTTTTATGTTAATTTTACATTTGTATAATAGATTACAATAATTAAAAATGTTAACAGAGTATTCCATACATACATTATGCTGTTTCGCATGGAATATGTACTCTTTTGTGATGATCTTTCGTATTCCAGAAAAATCAATAATGATATAATTTATTTCATCTCTCGCAAAAATAACTAATTAATTAAAAATTCCAGATTAATTGTAGAGATAAAGGGGAAAGGACAGGGCAACCTTGTTGACAAAACGAGCGGGCAAACAGACTGGCCATACATGGGCAACCACCAGCCATAATCTGATAGGTCAATATATGGACATCCGACTTAGGGTCTCTATAACTGAATTATATCATGTTCCGATATAGAGAGCGAAAACTAAAAAAAACAAAAAAAATGAACAAAATAGAAATCAAAAATAGAAAAAACTATCATTAGATTGCAATATTGCAAAAAAATATCTCAAATCTCTCAAACAGCAGTAAGTAACTAACAAGTCAACGTTTCGTCAATTCAGTCATCAAAAGCATTGGTACCACCCGTGCTCCATCTAGCTCGTAAAAATAAAATAAACATGTGATAAATTTTTATCAATATTGACACCAAAAATATTAATAGTCTTCTAATAAAAAAAAAAAAAAGAATTGTTTTTTATTTCCTATTATTTTTTTTCTCTCCGAAAATGGAAATTTCGGGGATATATATATAAATTGAACCTTTATACATTGAAAAAAATTCGATATATAGAAATATTGCAATTTTTAGGGATAATGATGTAACAAAGGCAAATTTTTATAGTTAAAGAAAAACAAAACCGCACTTATTTAAAAAATTTTACAAATTACATCTGCGATTTCAGATTTTTGTTTTTACAAATTTACATTTATAATTTAATAAGGACATGCATTAAAAAATATGTAAACATGCATAAAAATTAATTTATTTTTGTTTTCGCTCTAAAAGATAACTTTTAATGTCTATTTTTGTATAATTCATCACCGAAGTCATGTTTAGGAGCAATTTTCACAATAAGAAAGGCAAAGTTAAACTGAATTTAAAATGAAAATTTTATTCTATATTAGGAAAGAAATTCAGAGAATTTAGGTCTGAAATAAGATCTTCCCTGAATTTCGATTGCTTTGCAAACCAGTGAAACATTTTTTTTTTTCTTTTTAAATTATTACCCATTCTTATGTACGTAAACTAAGGCCCCTTTTTGATGACAATCACACTTCATATTTTTTTTTAAACTGGAATTTTTTTATGAATATATATAACTTTTATTCGATATACAGAATAATTGTATTTTAATAAAAATTCAAGGTTCCTAAAAAAAGTTCGATATATATAGAGATTTTTATATATATGGAAATTCGATATACAGAAGTCCGACGATATATATATATATATATATATATATATATATATATATATATATATATATATATATATATTTATTTTTAATTCTCCATTACATTCGGACACTTCCTGCGGCTCTCTTAAGATAAAATGAGCTGGAATTCTGTATATAGCGTTGTTTTCTAGACAGAACAATGCTCTAAAAATAGGAGTAAATTTAAGTCCATATTTCGGTATGTTTAATTTTTTTTTCTAGATTTTAAGGTTTATTACACTTCTACAGTACCTCCAAATTGAGTTAGAGGGTTAAAACATTTATATGTGAATTGTTTATATATATATATATATATATATATATATATATATATATATATATATATATATATATATATATATATATATATATATGGATATTCATATGCTTCTCTAACACCAACTCAATTCACGTACAAATGTTTTAACCCTCTAACTCGATTTGGAGGTACTGTAAAAGTGTGCTAAACCTTAAAAACCGAGGAAAAAAAAGTAAAATATATATATATATATATATATATATATATATATATATATATATATATATATATATACACACAAGCATACGTGTATTCATAAAGTATATGAAAATTTGATATTTCCTATTTTGAATATTAGTGAAAATACAATCTTAGTGACAGGAGCTGCCCAGCTCGTTTTTTTTTTTCTTATTTTATATTATATATTCTTATTGTATACTTGGACCTGGTAGGATACCACAATCCATAAGGATGTGGCTTTCTTATCCGCTTATGGTTATGCATGCATATCCTAGAAGGTCCTTATAAACACATGGTAGGATAAAGGTGGATGCAGGACCTGAAGGAATCCAATAATATATAGTATATTATGTAAGCCCCTTTCGGAATTATAATATTCTTTGTCCCCTCTTCTTTCTCAGCCGTGTACTTTCCAATATAATAAAAAATATATATCCTGTCGTAGAATAGACACGTAAAATATATTTTACGATGGCAAGCTAAATATTTATATTTTTAAATTATTAAATTTCAATAAAATATTCCTTATACACTTTATTCACAGTTTATCGCATCGTCTCGAGCTTATCCTATCCTGGCTCATTTTCAAATGATCTACAAAAATATTTAACATCAAATATAAAACTTATATAATAACAAAATCAACTGATCAAAAATTAAATATACATATGTAATCAATAATTAATATCTGGTCTGTCTATAAACAGGATCTTGCTGGAGATTTCGACGGAAATATCCATTTTGACCATCCCTGAATCCATTTTGACTAGTTTCGTCGTGGCCTCTGTTCGTACGTTCGTTCGTTCGTATTTCGAATAACTCAAAAACGGTTAGCCGTAGAAAGTTGTAATTTTGTATTTAGGATTGTTTTAAAATCTAGTTGTGAACGTCCCTTTTTGGTCACTGCTTGATCACCGGAAGTGGTACTTTACTTGACGATCATAATTGATTTCCATCAAAACTTATATTAAAATACAATACAAAACTTCTCAAATTTAGTATTTACAATTTATATATTGATTTAAATAACATACTAGATTTTGGTCTAAATTGGAAAACCGGAAGCGGTACTTTACTTGAAGGTCATATTAGACTTTCATAAAAATTATATTAAAATATAATGATAATTATCTAAAATTTGGTAAATAGGACTTTTATATCGATATGAATGTATTTAATATATTATGGTTAAAATTGGTGAGTTGAGAAGGGTACTTTACTTGAAGGTCCTATAAGATTACATCCAAAATTATATTTTGATATACTATACATATACAGGGCTTTAAGGAGAAGACTTTGGGCAAGTTTCATCAAAATGGTTACAGCCCTTTTCGAGAAAATTGTAAAAAAATGTAAAATCAATGATATAATAGGCACTACCGGTAAGTCAAAAGTACTGTATCTTTGCTAATACTGGTCCGATTTCTTCGATTTTTTTTTTTACTTTATTTTTTTAGATAATTACCTTTAATTACCTTTCATATGATCGTATTCATCATACAATTCATCATACAATTGCATACTTTTTGAGTTATACGCAAATAAAATTTTCTTTTCGTCATTACTTTTTCCTCTGCATTTTCTCGGTGATGTACTTCATATATGAAAAGTTAAAGGGCTTTATGAAGAATAATTTAGGCAAGTTTCACCAAAATCGTTGGAACCGTTTTCGAGACAGTTGTAAAAAAAAAAAAAGGTAAATAAAAGTAAAAAAAAAAAAAAAAATCAAAATTGTAATTTATGATTTCTATACTCTTCAAAAGTTTTCGAGAATTTAAAAATCCATCAGATATTATACATATAATTATTATTTATTTATTTTTTTAACTGAATATTTAATAAATGATGATATTATATTATCTGATATTTTAAAGGATTTTATATTATAGGATATTATGTTATATTATAGGATATTATGTTATAGGATATTACAATGGACGAACTGGGCCTTTCCCAGATGGTACGAGATAAATCTGAATTGCAAATAGTTAATCGCTGTTAACAAGGAAGGCAAGGTCGCTGAGGGGAACACTACATACACGACTTTCTCCTCTTCAGATCACCGTATGTCTCTTAATAGAGCGTTTAAATTTCACATTATTACACAGAAAAATATTAATAATTCAACTAAAAATTCAAAATAGAGATAACAAAAAAAATGTTAGGATCAAGTCATAAGTCTCTCAAATTTCAGTAAATAAATAACCAGTCTACGTTGCAACATAATTAGGAATTGATAAATTATTTGCCACTTCTATAAATTTGTTTTATTCAAAACTAGTTTCGAATGTTATACATTCATCTTCAGTTCTAAAAACACACAGAAAATTCAAAAATAAGCAATTCAAAATATAGTTGGTATTATTATACATATTAAATTATATAAATCAGTATTATAAAACATTTATGAATTATGAATTTAATTAAGACAAGAAATCAAATACATGTCGGTACTCACCAAGGTTTAAATGGATTATATCAAACAGAAAAGTTAGTACTGGTTTCTTCTCGCAATGAATTAACACTGAAAGAAAGGTAGGTAGGATGTTTATAATTAAACGATTTAAGGGTCGCGGTTTTTCCAGTTAAGCCGGTGAGTAATTGGTTTTTCTGTTATAGATGGGAATAAATTTAAGATTTCACTATTGGAGATATTTATTTGGTCATTTAAGCAAAAATCTGGATTGGATTTGAAGGATTTTATTATTTCAAGTGCTTCATATATATTTAATTTGAGGCTGTTTTCAACGTGATGTATTAATTTAACTCCTGAGTCTTTGATGAATTTATGTTTTTTTTTTCATTTAAATGAATTGCAAAGTTGGAATTCTCTGCCTTATATATATATATATATATATATATATATATATATATATATATATATATATATATATATAACTTAACGAGTCCGGGTTAAATAAATTTAAAAAAAAAGAAAAGGTTTTAAATAAGTACGCAACGAGAGATAGTTGATAACTGACTTTATTCAACAAATAATCCTACTTATATACTCTTAGGTAATTGTTTATATTAGTAATAGGATTAAGTTATATTCTTAACTGGGTCTGGCTCTTAACTTATATATATATATATATATATATATATATATATATATATATATATATATATATATATATATATATATATATATATATATATAATCAATTTAAACCTTGGTGAAAAAAAGAAAAGAAAAGGTTTTAAATAAGTACGCAACGAGAGATAGTTGATAACTGACTTTATTCAACAAATAATCCTACTTATATACTCTTAGGGAATTGTTTATATTAGTAATAGGATTAAGTTATATTCTTAACTGGGTCTGGCTCTTAACTTATATATATATATATATATATATATATATATATATATATATATATATATATATATATATAATCAATTTAAACCTTGGTGAGTACCAACATGTATTTGATTTCTTGTCTTAATTAAATTCATAATTCATAAATGTTTTATAATACTGATTTATATTAATCTAATTTAATATGTATAATAATACCAAACTATATTTTGAATTGCTTATTTTTGAATTTTTTGTGTGTTTTTAGAACCGAAGATGAATGTATAACATTCGAAACTAGTTTTCAATAAAAACTAAATTATAGAAGTGGCAAATAATTTATCAATCCCTAATTAGATTGATCCTTCTATACCATCATGCGGATATCAACTGATTACGTTACAACAATTCAGACATAATCAGGACAGGAAAAGAAAATATAGTATTAATGCAGACGAAAGACAGTTCATCTCATATCAACAGCCCCAAAAGACCCATCAACTGCAGATAGCACCATCACTCCAAGACATCTCAGGTCAGCACACATATACCACGGGAGCTGAGGCCAAATAACGTTTATGATTTCAAGAAAATACTCTCATATAGACTAGAAACATGAACGTCTGCCATCTTATATCGGTTGCAATCAAATTTTATAGGTCAACGAATTCGTCATTTCCATAACTTTTTTTATATTTTCCTCAGTAAAACGCTTCCAGTGCATATTAAGTAAAACATGTATAGAACCAGTTGACGTTCGCATGATGGTATAGAAGGATAAATCTAATTAGAGATTGATGAATTATTTGCCACATCTGTAATTTTGTTTTTATTGAAAACTAGTTTCCAATGATATACATTCATCTTCAGTTCAAGGTTTAAGTAGATTACATCAAACAGAAAAAGTTTGTATTGGTTTGTTCTCGTTCTGAACTAGCAATATAATCTAGTGATATAATCTACTTAAACCTTGAACTGAAGATGAATTTATAACATTCGAAACTAGTTTTCAATAAAAACTAAATTATAGAAGTGGCAAATAATTTATCAATCCCTAATTAGATTGATCCTTCTATACCATCATGCGGATATCAACTGATTACGTTACAACAATTCAGACATAATCAGGACAGGAAAAGAAAATATAGTATTAATGCAGACGAAAGACAGTTCATCTCATATCAACAGCCCCAAAAGACCCATCAACTGCAGATAGCACCATCACTCCAAGACATCTCAGGTCAGCACACATATACCACGGGAGCTGAGGCCAAATAACGTTTATGATTTCAAGAAAATACTCTCATATAGACTAGAAACATGAACGTCTGCCATCTTATATCGGTTGCAATCAAATTTTATAGGTCAACGAATTCGTCATTTCCATAACTTTTTTTATATTTTCCTCAGTAAAACGCTTCCAGTGCATATTAAGTAAAACATGTATAGAACCAGTTGACGTTCGCATGATGGTATAGAAGGATAAATCTAATTAGAGATTGATGAATTATTTGCCACATCTGTAATTTTGTTTTTATTGAAAACTAGTTTCCAATGATATACATTCATCTTCAGTTCAAGGTTTAAGTAGATTACATCAAACAGAAAAAGTTTGTATTGGTTTGTTCTCGTTCTGAACTAGCAATATAATCTAGTGATATAATCTACTTAAACCTTGAACTGAAGATGAATTTATAACATTCGAAACTAGTTTTCAATAAAAACAAAATTATAGAAATAATTTATAATGGATAGAACCAATTTTAAACAACGTTAAATTTCCTACAAGTTTTAGCTTTATTATCTTTTACAATTCTAAACAGTTACTAAACGCAAACAGTTAAATATTCCGTGGTTTCACCTTAACTATTTTTTAGTGCAAAATATATAATAACTAATCTTGTAAGGATTAAATTTCCTACAGGATTCATAAAAAATATTTGTAATCAATCTCAACAGACGCCAAAAAATAATTATTTTCCTTTCTCTAAAATTGTTATTTCAATATTACCTAAACAAAAAAACTATAATTTGTATATTATTGGGGAAGAAAAAAAATAAAATAAAAACCTGGAGTCTCTCAAATAGCAGCAAATAACGACGCACGAGGACTGAAAAACATGAGATCAGATAAATCCTGACCAGAGATAGCGCATCTCACATTAGCAGTTATAAAAAGACTGACCAAATAGTCATAGCAGATTGCTCTAAAACAGTACAACATAGACTGACGTAAACGTGCCGAGGTAACATTAAACATATTCCTAATAAAATTGTCTGTTACCATTTTTTTACCGAGTAAATGTAATGTTTTTAAGATTTTTTAATTTCATCAATTAATAAACTCCAGTAATTAAAACTAGAGAGTAATGCCAAATATATTAATTCCCTAACGAAAATAACGCTATAAGCAAACCTTTATTTTTATTTTAAAAAAAGTATATATATACGGCTGAAATATTATTTCAAGTAAAAAAAAAAAATTGTTTTGGGGTAGTTTAGGAATAAAAATGAATTATTTGTTTAAAAAATAATGTGACGAATGAAATATGTAGTGATAATAATGAAATCAATTATAAAAGGAACTCAAATTTTCAAGGTAAGAGAGTGTTAGGTAGCCATGTCGAAAATGAAACCGCATCAAAACCGACCAATGAGAACAGAGCTTTAGGTTAACTTGATACCCACCAGCCTATAAACAATATAAATTAATTAGAGCACTAATCGATATAAATGTTGCCATTGCATCGATTTTAAACATTATTAGCACTAACGAATTCAACCGATGATGCATTATTAACAAGCGGCGAAAGGATTTGCGAGGCAGTTCACGGTGAGGAACTCACTTGGAATAATAAAGACCTAACAGTATTGCGAAGTCTTCATAGCATTGAGAATTATATCTATTAGCAGTCATACATATGTTGTCATGACTATATGATTCGATGTCCATGATACATGATTAATTAAATGTATTCCCATTTATGTGGGTGTAACTTGTTACGATTTTATATATACAGTAGTCAAAATAAGTATTCGTAAACTTAATTTTTCTGGTAAAAATATGTTTAATAATTTTGTAGAACATCACTATCACTACTATATATTATTACGGTAGTATAGATCCCTTTTCCGGCTCTCAGGAGCGATGGATTTTGACGAATGAGGTGTCAAAATAAAGAGAATTTCACGGAGAAGTGACGAATCCTAATTTAAATTCTTAAATTCTTACTAGGGCTTAAATAAAAGTGATGAAAAAAACTGAGAGATTTCAAAGATTCGACGTCTGAGAGTCGGCGGATCGAGACGGGGTAATTTGGGTTTTAATGATTTTGACGCGGGCATCAAGATATATATATATATATATATATATATATATATATATATATATATATATATATATATATATATATATATATATATTAATATATATATATATATATATATATATATATATATATATATATATATATATATATATATACGATGTTTTGGATCATATTGGTCCATCATTTTAAAGCTCAAAAGCCTACCGTTTTCGAGATAATGCACGATATAGGTCCGCAGGGGCCTCACGCCACTAGTAATAGCTAATTCCGGTTAGTCCGATGCGCTGTATGTTTGCTAATACTTGTCCGATTTTGATGATTTTTTAATAGTTTTTTTTTTGATAATTTAATTATCTTTCATACAATTCAATTTACAATAAAATGCATACTTTTTAAACTGTAGGCAAATCAAATATTCTTTTCATCATAACTTTTTTCCCTGCATTTCCTCGGTGATGTACCACCCAAATGAAAAGTTAAAGGTTTTATGAAGAATAAATTAGCCAATTTTCATCAAAATCGTTAGAGCCGTTTTCTAGAAAATTGTAAAAAAAAAAAAGTGTAAAATCGATCATATAAACTGGCACTTCCGGTTATTCAATTTTGACGAAAAAGTTTGTGTAACGTCACAGCCATATAAATACCTTAAATACGTAATTTCAGTATCTTACAACTTTTCGTTTTTGAGCTAGGCTGTTCATATACACACAGACCATTTTGCGAGACTTGGTTATTTGGACTCAGTGGACCTTAAAACGTGTATTTCCTTTGAAAACTCGAATTCGAAAATTTTAAAATACTAACCCTTACTATATACTTCGTATATAGGTAAGGGAAAATAAAAATACTCCAGAGGGTGAATTAAAATCCTAAATATATGGAGAAAAAAAACCGATGTGATAGCACTGCTCCATAAGGCTATCCTAACAGTTTCAAATACTGCTACTGATTATTACAAAAATTTCCACAACAGAATAACTTTCAACATGAACCCCTTGGCACAATGATTTACATCTACCACGAACCTATACGACCCACGCCGACGACTTTCGAGGCGGTAGCCTAGAGATTTGTTAAGTTAATCGCTATCAGGATGAGCTCTGATTCGCTTATTGCAAAAATACTTCCTACTCCTTTTATCCCTCTTAGAATGCGTACAGTTCCCAGCCACCCACAGCCATTATTCCTTGATTGTCAACCCCACATCCCACGGGGCTTTAAAATAAAAATGAAAAAAAGTATGCAAACAGTAGGTTAAATTAAAATAAAATAATGAATCAGAAAAATCTTAAAATGTATCTAAGATACAAAAGGGCGATGATCTTGTATATTACTATACAAAACTTTTAAAATTGAAGTTAAGAAAAAAAACCGTATTCATACAGTAACAGAGAAAATAACTTGTTAGTTTGTTCTCAGTTCATCTTTTTCAATTAATACATAATCTCTTATTCAGATACAAACCCAAAATGGGTCAAATGATCAGAATTGAACGATGGGTCTAAATGGATCGTAAATTAAAATTATTAAGTTCTACCTGCAAGGATGAATTGTATTCTAAAAATGGGGTCTTTTTTACTTCGCTACCGCAAATCACTTTTCATTAAAAACATATGATTTCTTTATCACTGTTTGCATACTTGTTAATACATATTGTTACGTTATTATAACCTCATTTTTAAATAAAGAAATAAATAGGTACACTTTCTTTTCTCGATAATACAACTTCATTACGAGCTCTAACGACCATTTTCTTGACTTCTGCACTATCCCTGCTTCTTGGAGTAATTGAAGCACGTTTTCTTCACTCTGGAATGTAGCTATTAATTGCGAAAGATTCATTTTTGGTTTAGTACTGTCAACAATAGACCTTTGGAACGACTACAGAAACAAATTTTGTAGCCCCCCTCAAAATTTGAGGTTTTACGTTTCAAGATACGTAAAATCCAAAAATATCGAATAAACAAAATTCCGTCCGTCCACCGTCCGCGGCTTTTCTTCGAGACTGCTGGACCAATTTTCTTGAGATTCGGTACCAATGTCACAGGTCACCGCAGGATGATCCCCGGAACTCGACATTACCATCCGTCTCTTTGTTTCAAAATAGTGGCCGATTAGAGATCTTAGAAGCCCATAACTCGGCCATTTATAAAGATAGAGGGGAAACGTAAGGTGTTTTGGAATCAGCATAACAAGGCATTAAAAAAAAAAAAAAATAGAAATAGAAAAAATAAAAATAAAAAATCTCTATCTGTAAATGTTTTATTATTTTCAATGATAGACCTTTGGAATAGACCAAAGAAAAAATGTTTGTAACTCGCCCTCAAAATTTGAGGTTTTACGTTTCAAGATACGTAGAATCGAAATATAACAGTTAAAAATAAATTAAACCAAAATTATCTGTTTTTATTGAAAAGTGATTTGCGGTAGCGAAGTAAAAAAGGCCCCAAAAATGTTTTATTTTTGCATTCTTAGCAAAAGAAAAAACTAATTAAAACTTTTAAGAAATTTTTTTCGCTTCTATACGAAATCAAATGAATTGTTCAATTTTGGTGGTTAATTAGATTGGATGAGTTTCTAATTTCCTTCACCTTTAAAAATTAATGCGGAATGTTGTTTTTAGTCGTATTAAAAAAAATATACTATTGGTCGAAGGTCGGAGGTGAGCGGCAATCCGTTTCATAACCCCTAGGGCACGATTATGGAAGTTTTGGAGATGTCTTATATATATATATATATATATATATATATATATATATATATATATATATATATATATTCCGCTACATTTGAGCACCTCCAGCGGCCCCCTTTGGGTCAAATGAGATTCGGTATGTAGGACTTTCTTCTAGGCAGAACGAAACCATTAAAGAATGGGTAAATTCCAGTCAAAATCTCGGAATGCTAACCTGAAATTTCGGCGTTTTTTAAGTTTTGCTAGCGCTGAAAATTTGTAAGCGAATTGAGTTGGAGTTAGTTTTATATATATATATATATATATATATATATATATATATATATATATATATATATATATATATATATATATATATATACGAGTATATATTTTTTTATTTTTTTTGCCGCTTCATTTGAGCACCTCCAGCGGCCCCCTTTGGGTCAAATTAGCTGAAATTCAGTATGAAATGTTTTCTGTATCGAAGGTCAGGGAGAGGCAGACCAATATAATAAAAGTATCGGTAAATTTCGGTATGTTAGGGAACTATCTTTTGTGGGTCTCAACTTTTTTCTCACTCTCCCTTTTTCATAATATTTGTATTTTAGTGAATAAATACGACTTTAGTGACGGAGTTCTACTGCTCAGGGATTTTTTTTTTATTATATCAATCAGTTAATTTCTGTACAATAAATTATTTAACATATTTTTACGTGAAAAACTAAGTGAACGAATTAGGACCACTCTACATATAATTATAATTTCATTATATCTAAAATTAGAATTCAAATGAAAGTTATATACGAGAGGAGGAAAGATAAACCTGATTTTTATAGAGTCCCGCAGTCAGGTAGGTAGGAGGGGAGGCAAAATCCCGAGGGATGCCATATGCAAATAAGAGTTGACTAAAAAAATATGTACAGTCAAAAGCTTGTTGAACAAATATGTATATGTAAATAAATAATTCATTTTTTATTGTTTGCGAATGACGATGGTGGAATAAAAGGTTATCCGCTCAGTTACCCGACGCCCCACTCAATTCAGGATTATAGAAAAATCTGTAGTATAGGTATTCATTTAGAAAATATAAGAAAGTAATTAATATTCATTAAAATCCGGTCATATACTGACACAAAAAACGTGAGTAAAAAAAAAATCCATCTAAATAGATTGAACATAATTCAAAACAGTGTTTGCTCCCTAGACAGACCAGGATAGAGTTTCAAACCTATAATTTATAAATAGCTACAGTAATCTCTCGCTATCACGAACTCAATTAACGCGAAATTATTATGAGCTAATTTCTTTGTCCCGTCAAAAATAATATATTTCGTGGTATATTTTTGAAGAAATCTCTGGTTAACATGAATTATTCATTTGAAATTAATCTCCAACAATTTTAGGCAACGGTAGAGCGAAATTTTGGGCTAACACCAGCTCAAGAAAAGTGGAAAATCGCTTGGGAGTATTTGTGAACGCTTGAGCTCATCATTAACTAAATATTAGATTTTAAAATTGTTGTTACTTTAAAGTTGATAGTGAAATTATCTATGGTTCATAACATTGTTAATTGGATTTATTGTTTTAATTCGAAATTTTTTCTGCGTTGTTAGTTCAATATTTCTAAACCAATTCTTAAAAATCAGCTTTTCGTAATTGATACTCAGAAAATATTGTTGTTAAATAAAAATTAAAACGGTTCCTCCTGGTAGCTGTAGGAAAGTAAAAAAAAAAAAAAAAAATTAGGAAAATTCAATAGAATGGAGAGCAAGTTCTATTCTCTCAAAGAGCATAAATAAATAAAAGCTGCTAATAATATAATATTTCTAAATGAAAATTAATAATATTCTAATAAAATAATATTTCTTCTAATCAATTTATATTTCTTTATATATATACAGTCGAACCTCTGTATATCGAACTTCCATATATCGAAAATCTCTATATATCGACCTTTTTTTTAGGAATCGAATTTTTATTAGATAAAAATATTCTATATACCGAATAAAATTTCTATATACCGCATAAAAGATTTCAATTTAAAAAATATATAAAATTTGATTGTGATCAAAAAGAGTCCTTAGTTTAGGTGCAGCACGAAAATGGGCAATAATTAAATAAGAAAAAAAAAATTCCACTGGTTTGCAAAGCAATGGAAATTCACTTGTTTCAGAAGAAGCACAGGAGTACCTAAATTATCTGAGTCTCTTTCCTGATATAAAATGAAATTTTCATTTTAAATTCAATTTAAATTTGCCATTCTTGTTGTGAAAATTGTCCCTAAACACGACTTCGGTGATGAATTATACACAAATAGACATTAAAAACTATCTTTTTTCTATCTGATTTGATTTGTAAACTTTTTTATATAAGTGCTATTGATCGTTCAGTTTTGTTTTTCTTAAACCCGTAATTGTTTTTAGCCTGAAACCGGTGAAAAATTGCGATCTTTCAATATATCGAAATTAACATATATCGATTTTTTTATCAATGAACCTTCAGGTTTTATATATATATATATATATATATATATATATATATATATATATATATATATATATATATATATATTTTTTTTTTTTTTTTTTTTTTTTTTTTTTTTTTTTTTTTTTTTTTCTCTAAGCCACATATTTTCTCAAACATTTGCCTAACGATTCGTCACCATGTGGGTGGATGCCCTATTGTTCATTTGTACTTTCACATTTCATACTTCACAAACATTTATCAAGTTGCTTGACAAACGATATGGCACTGGAGCGGAGCCGACAAAACACGAACTAATTCTAGAAAGGAATATTTAGTAAACAATTCTTGGTAACCCTTCACCTGCGACGTACATGTCCACTCGAACCCTTTCTTCTTCCTTTACATTCAGTTTCAATAATATTCTTTACGCGAAACATCAGTTTACGTAAAAAAAAAATCAAAAAGTTCTATTAAATTATACTTAAAAACGCTGCAAATTATTACACAATGGTTTATTATTTCCAAATAGTAATATTTCAAAAATATCTGGTCTGTCTATTCACAGGACTTTATATATTGCTTAGGTTTACAGCTTAGATAATTAGATTATCTTTCACATGAGGACTTGAGAGTTTTTAGGGAAAGGAACATGTGCAGAATACTTTATAAAAGATATCTACCAAGTTCAGCAAAGAAATGATTCATTGCTAAAGACCGTATTTGTATGCAAATGCATATTTTTTCTGATACGTTTTTCAGCGAAAATGTTTGAATATCTTTAATCTTTACAAGTCAATACATTTGGTGTAGATATATTAAATTTTATTGATGCTTTTCTTCATCAAAACCACTTTTTGCAATTTAAGCAATAAAAATGTAAAGACAGATGTGTGTATGAACTATTGTTGGAATTTTATACTCTGATATAAGAATGTTTCTTGTTTACTGTGAAGGCTTCGGGAAATTTTTGTACAGTTAGAGACCATTGTCATAACCTTATGCCGATTTTGTTCAAATCTACAGACACTTTCAATCAAGTACTTTGTTTTTCATTGTCTGCATCTGGCATTTCCCTTATTGAGTCTTGTAAAATTTCCATTTGCAAAAAAAAATGCTGTATTTTACAATTATTTGAATTTTTAAGAATTATTTAGATATAAAACAAATCTGTGTAAAAAATTGTGAATAAAATTTTTTTTTTAATTTACCGATATCTTATTTTATTTATATTATAAATTAAAATTCATAAATAAAGCAATTTAGACAATAATTAGAGCCTTTTGTTGATTTTTTGGACGTTTCTGACATTTATGATGTATATTTTCCTGTATATTCCGTCAGATTTCACTGCATTTTACTGCATATTATATGGCATATTTCGACCATCTTTGCTGCATAAAAATCCGGTCTTTAATCATAACAAATACCAAATTCGATTACAAAACGTCTATTATTGAAAATAATATAGCCAAAAGTATTTATATAGATTTTCTGTTTTTTACATTATTTTTTTTTTTTAATTCCTCGGTATACTGATTACAAAACACCTTACGTGTCCGAGTTGTGGGCTTATAAAATCTCTAACCGGCCGCCATTTTGAAAAAACAGACGAATGGTAATGTTGAGTTCCGGGGATCAACCTGTGATTTTGGTAACGAATCTCAACAAAATCGGTTCTCGGAGAAAAGCGGCGAATGGCGGACAGAAGGATTTTTTTTTATTCGATATTTGGATTCTACGTATCATGAAAAGTAAACTCTCAAATTTTGAGGAGGGGAGGGGGGATTAAAATTTGTTTATCCTTGGTCGATTACAAAGGTATATTATTGAAAATAATAAATCAAAATTGCAAGAACAAGTTAAGAAATAGCATTATCGAGAGTTTCGCGCTAGATAACTACGGATAAAAAAAAAACCGGTTGCCTAGAGATCTAATGATCTAAAAACCCAATTAAAAATTTTGAAATAAATGGATAGTGGAGTGGCGTGATACCAAAAACGAAAATCCCAGAAAAAATTAATGTTCAGAAATCAATCATCATTAAAAAATAGTGTATTACTAATTCTTGATCGAAATGTATGTATTAATTGTGTGATCAAATTTTTTAAGAGGATCTCTTGACAGGTCGACTAATGTTTTTGGCACGATCTGTACATCGAATCCCGAGTCTATTAAGGCGGCCATTTTCTTTGTTATTATATTTTAATTTTTACCTTTCTTTTGAAAGAACATTGATTCCATTCTATTATTAAGCTTTAACGGGTTTCAGCTGGTTATTATTTATTTGTTTAAAACTTATTTGACTCTCGTATTTTTTATTAATAATTTTATAAGCTATTTTAT
Organism: Rhaphigaster nebulosa; assembly: GCA_948150685.1. NCBI lineage: Eukaryota > Metazoa > Arthropoda > Insecta > Hemiptera > Pentatomidae > Rhaphigaster > Rhaphigaster nebulosa. The sequence continues at coordinate 33,879 of CANUHP010000048.1, forward strand.
TGAAATTAGGAGTTTATGGTTTATGACTCGAGCGGTTATAGAATTTATTTGTTTTCTATAACTCAGCCTGGTTATATTTATAGTAGGTTATCGTTTTTTTTTTTTATTCTTTTAATATTCGTAAATATGTTTTTATTTATCTTTCATTTTATTCCTCTTAATTTTTAGCATTAAACTTTAATAATTTATTAAAAAAGCTAAAGGGCATGAAATTATATATACCCCTTAACTAGAATCCATTAATGAATATCCCATTTTAGAATAAATAAATGCCATATCATAAATTATGTTCTAAAACCAGGTATGAATCATTTACAACCTACAAATTCAGTAAAATAATTATAAGAAACACCAAAAATGTTATCATAAATTGTTAATATAGATAAACTATATTAAATAATAATATAAGGTTGGAGTGATTGGATTTTTATATCGAAGACTAATCTTATTCGATGTGCAGACCGTGCCAAAAACATAAGACGACCTGTCAAGAGACCACGTTCTGCAGAAATATTACGGTTAAAAAAAAATAAATGAATACAAAAAAAATAATATGTATAGAGAAATTTTAATTCAATCGGATAAGAAGAAATTGTTTGTCTTAAACGAAAATTCGATTAACAATAACCGGAGAATTCAGTCTCCGACCAAGTACATTCTAACATATATTATATATGATATATGATATTATATATCATATATCATGTATCTGTATATATATATATATATATAGCTATATGATATTATATATTATCTATTATACTCTTCATACGCTAATATGAATCTCCTACTATAAAAACAACATATATATGCATATGTATAACTCTGATAAAAATACAAGCCTTCAAATATACTATTTAATAATATAGCTGAGAATAAACTCGGTCAGACTGAAGAAATATTAAGGCCCCGGAGAAAAGAGACGAATTGAGAGGTGTACAAATGATGGGACCCCAGGCGAGATTGAGATCCTCCAGGATGAGATATAACTCCTCAGGATCCTGAGTCCTCAAAGGTTCTGAAAGGAATCCTAGCATGGATTATCCTTCACCGGCCCTTCCAGTCTCCAAGGCTAACCTTCTTATCAGTATCAGTCCGCCTACCAGGCACCTCTTCAAGGGATATGTTCTAAGAACGACTTTGATTTTATATCCTCGGATTTCCAGGATATATCTTGTAAAGGATCAGTGAAATATATGTGTGTAATGTTTGATCAACAAAATCAAAAATAAGATTAACGATGCTTAAAGGACAGTTCAACCAAGGAAATGAAAATCTTACAAAAAGTGCAGTAAACCAAATTTACAGGAGAGAGAAGAAACTGCTCATCTCTCAAATTCATTCTAAATATTATCAAATTATTTTTCCAAGTTGACCTAATATTCCAAGTAACCTAAATATTTATGCAATTGATATTTAAAAATTCGATTAAACACTATTTTTCCAAGACTAAAAAAATAAAAATAATAAATTATATACAAAACATGAACATACATGCATAAAAAATACATCACATTTTAATCTTGTGATCATCCCAACCCAGTCGTACAATTGCTTTCATACGCCTTGTTATCCGGAGGACCTGACTAGTTTAAAAATACAATGGTCAAAGAATCTCCTCTTTACCGATAATCTAAAACTAAACATTATGTAAGTCTAAGAAGCAACAACGAGTTCAATTGGTGCATTGTAACGAAGTTGCAGATTTATGTAATAAAACCCTTAAGTTAGTCCGATCGTGCCGGTATGTTAGATCCGCTAAACCCTCACAACCCTTCAGCATTGCGGGTACTGTATAGCTTGTGTTCATTTCTAAGCTTTAATAATAGAAAATTTATCTTTTTTAATTTGAAATTCTCATGAGGGGTGGTTTTGATTTCAGCAGTTGTTTGAGTGGTTTGCTGCATCTCGTTTGCTACATAAAAATCATTTTAAGAGTGCTATAAGGAGAGGTCTTATTCCGTTATTATAAGTAGTTTTCTTTCAGTATGAAACAAATTCCCAAGAGATTTCTCCGTGTTCCGTGACAACATTAGAACTGTCAATATCACTAGATTAAGCATTGGAAATCGACAATTTCGACATTTTAAGCGGAAGAACCCACTTAACTAATATCTTATTCTCCTGCTGCAGACTTGTTCAGTTCACAAATGCGGAGGAAAACCAATATTTTACTTAGTTTTAACACTTAAAACAAGTATTAAAAATGTTTAATTGAAATGGAAGAAAAATCGCGTTTGTAACCTAATCACCGAACCATATGATCTCTGTATTTAATTTTAATATAATTTTTGATGTAAGTTTATTATAACCTTTGAGGAAAGAACCCTTTTCGGCTAACTAATTTTAATTATAATCTAGTAAATACATTCATATTGATATAAAAGTCCTATTTACCAAATTTGAGATGTTTTACATTATAATTTAATATAATTTTTGATGAAAGTCTAATATCTTACTAATACCTTCAAGTAAAGTACCACTTCAGACCTGCCAATGTTAACCAAAATTTATTATGTTATTTATATTAATATGTAAGTCTTATATACCTAATTTGAGAAATTTTGCATTATATTTTAATATAATTTTTTATGAAAATCAGAAATGATCTTAAAGTAAAGTACCATTTCCGGTAATCCTGTAGTGACCAAAAAGAAAGGCTCAAAACTAGATTTTATAATGATCCAAAATATAAAATTATAACTTTCTGCGGCTAACCGTTTTTGAGTTATGCGAGATACGCACGTATGTATAGTATGTATAGACGTCATGACGAAACTAGTCAAATTGGATTCAGGGATGGACAAAATGGATATTTCCGTTGAAATCTGAAAACCGAAACTTTTCGCAATTACAATACTGTCTTTACCTTCGTACAAGGAAATAAAAAGACATGTCTCGGAATAAACAAAGAATATTATTATTATAGTAAATAAATTTAGTAAACTAGACATTATAAAAATAATTTAATATTTTATATTATTAATGAGATATTTATTTATATCGCTTATAAAGGAGCTGATGATCTTGCCCTAGTGAATTGGCTCCCCGACCCAACTTCTTTGTTTGGGCAGTCATTAGCAGCGCTAACGGTCGAGTGGCATTTCCCCAGTCATTTTACCGTCATTTATCACCTCTACAAGTCCCCTTATTAATTACACCTGTTCAATTAATTGCATTGCGGTTTCCTTTTAATAAGCTATCATAAACAGTTGTAATTAATCACGTTTGATAATTAATAAAAGACAATTAGAATTCAAATGAAAAAAATCATAAAACTGGTTCAATGGCAGTGACGTGGTGCAAATATTTCAATGATGATGATGATATACGTACATCAAAGTATACACACACAATATATATATATATATATATATATATATATATATATATATATATATAATATTTTTACTTCATACTCCACTTTCATAACAGCCAATTATCTGACTTCATTATCATAATCAATTAAGAGTTCGTCCATAAGGGATTTCTTTTTGAGATATTCAGATATAAGGCTAAATAAAAAAAATTAAGGTACAACTATAGAGGCGCGGCGCACTCTCAGAAGAGTCTAGAGACTGAATCGAGTGTCGTCCCACTAGCGATCTCTGGGACCATTCTTGTTAACTACGTGTCTCCTTTTTCCACACTTTCTTATAAATTTGGTTTTATGCTCGACGCTTAAAGCTGTTTTTTTACAAGCAATTTTTCGATTGCTATGAAAATTTGTATTTAGTAGTTTTTGTGGGTGCAAAAAACGAATATCAACTGTGTCTCTCCCTAAAAAAATATTTTACCCCGCTTTGTTACGTCGCAACAAATTTTATTCCGATTTGCTACACCCATTGTGATTTAATTTTGTTAGATTCTAGTTTGTACCTATTTATGATAGTTAATGGGTAATTTCATGTTTTTAATTATGAATTTAATCATTTATAATCATAATTGATAATAATAACACTTTATTTTCGTAGAAAATTAAATTAATTATTTAAAAAAATCAATTGCGATAGTAAAGTGGTAATTTTATGTTTTTTTAATTATGAACATATTTATGCAGCACAATAAAATTCAAACTCTCTCAACTCTATCTTTATTCATTATTTTAAACCGAAATAAGAATCAATTTGGCACCAGAGATCGCTAGTGGGACGACACTCGATTCAGTCTAGACTCTTCTGATAGTGCGCCGCTCCTCTATAGTTGTACCAAAATTAATAAAAGATTACTTTATATGGAATGTATATATATATATATATATATATATATATATATATATATATATATATATATATATATATATATATATTTAAGTTAAGAGCCAGAGCTGGGTAATAACAGAGCTTAATCCCTCTCATGAGTGTAAACAACTCCTGGATCTTATATAAAGAGGATTACTTGTTAAATAAAGTCAGTTGTAACCGATCTCTCTGAGTGTGCTTTTCCTTAAACCTTTCTTTTTTTTTTCTTTTTTGTGTCTCAAACACGTTATTTTTTATATATTAATTAAGTCTTTGGTCAGACATTTTTTTTCTGTTTTATTTTTTACTTACATATACTTGTTATTCTTAAGAGACCCAGTTCCAGAATAAAGTTTATTTTTCTATTATATACGTAATCTTATTATGACCTTCAATTAAAGTACCCTTTTCGGCTCACCAATTTTAACCAAAATCTAGTAAATACATTCACATCAATATAAAAGTCCTATTTACCAAATTTGAGATGTTTTACATTATATTTTAATATAATTTTTAATGAAAGTCTAATATGACCTTCAAGTAAAGTACCGCTTCCGATTTTCCAATTTAGACCAAAATCTAGTATGTTATTTAAATCAATATATAAGTTATAAATACCAAATTTGCAAAGTATTTTAATATAATTATTGATGGAAATCAATTATGATCTTCAAGTAAAGTACCACTTCCGGTGATCATGCAGTGACCTAAAAGGGAGGTTCACAACTAAATTTTACAACAATCCTAAATACAAAATTTCAATTTTCTACGGCTAACCGTTTTTGAGTTATGCGAGATACGAACGTACGTATGTACAGACGCCACGACGAAACTAGTCAAAATGGATTCAGGGATGGTCAAAACGGATATTTCCGTAGAAATATGAAAACCGAAAATTTTCGCAATTACAATACTTTCTTTATTTCGTACAAGGAGGTAAAAATGTATATTGTTAACTATAAATTATTGATTAATTGATATATATATATATATATATATATATATATATATATATATATATATATATATATATATATATATATATAAATATATATTAATAAATGTTTGATTTTTTAAACTTTTAATTCAATTATTTTTTCTCATATTAAGTCTTTTTTGCTTTCTCAAAACCAAAGGTAGGGAAGCTTTCTACTATTCGTGCAGGAAGGGAATAAAATTTTTGTCTTCAGAATCGAAACTTTTAACTCGCGTTTTACATTTTAAACATCCAGGAACAAAGTTAATTTCGTCAGTTCTGTCTGTAGTCAAATCCATGTGATAACACCTAACACGGGCATAACATCTAGAGCTGCTAACCTGATTTTAATGGTCCCATGTCTGTTTAATAAAATTCCATATATTGCTTTCGCTTGCTCATTCGCAAAAGTATTTTCCTTGACACATTTATTCTTAAAAAAACGACATGTAAGTCCGATTTGGCTCAAAGTTGGGAAAAATATGAAGACTAGTATTCAAATTGTCCACATCAAATTCCATTCCCTACTTTCGCTATATTTTGAAACATGTTCGATTTGAGCCTAAGTTAGTGGGAAGTTATGCAAAGTGGTGCACTATCAATTTCATCAAATTCCCAATAACAATTAATGGAATGTAAAATAATATTGTTTAATTTTACACATAAATTGAGCACTAGAATGGAATTAAGTAGATTGTAATGAAGTGGAATGGAATGGATTGGAATAGAATTATGTTGATTGGAATGTGGTGAAATGGAATGATATTTATCGGAATGAAGTGGAATGGAATGAAGTGGATTGGAATAATGCGGCATGGAATGGACTGGATTGGAATGATATGGAATGGAATGAAGTGGAACTGACAAATTAGACTTCTTATTTTTTTAAATGAAAAAGATTAATTTACTTTTGTTTCTTTTTCTTTGAATTGACAATGTATTTTTTTTTTTTTTTGCGGACCAAATTGTACCTTTGTTCCTGTTTTCTCTATTATTTAAATTTCAGTTCTTTCAATTTTTTTTTATACTGTGGAAGACGATAACCGTCTTGTTAAATAAAAATGAATAACTTCAAGATATGTACATAATTAAATGTACTACATATTTATATTCAAACAAACCCGTTATGCATCGTCATACGCATGATTTTACTGGACAAATGAAAAACTGAATTATAAGCATAATACTAATAAGTATAATTTAATACACTTCCAACATTGTACGTAAATACCTGTGGAACCACCTATGTAAAGACTGCCTTAAAAATGTCCCATGGGGCATTTCTAGCGGCAACTGCTGGAAATTCAATAAAAACCAACAATAGGAGGATTCATATTGATCAATTTAAGTTATGTTACGATTTTTTATTACATGAGCGATTTTCAAAGCACACAGAAGATAAAATATTTTTTTATGTTGGACGTATGTTGGTCTCAATTTTAAGTAATTTTGTCCGTTCAGAGAGGTCAATTTATAAAACGGTAACGAAAATTTCTCTGTCCGCGTCCGTTAGAGGGGTGTCCGTTGCAAACAGACCTAATTTCTATACTTCCAGGACAGGACGTTTAAAAATAGTCAGTAGAGAAGGGTGTCCGCTGGAGAGAGGTGTCTGTCAGAAGAGGTTTCACTATATAAGAACATTCAATTGCTTATTCCAGGATTCGGTTTCGAATCCCGATTTTCAAATTCAAATAAGAATCTCGAAGCGAGGTGATGCATTGAAGATTGAAATTGAAGCTTATTCCGACTCGGCGACTCAACTTTGAGCCCCGGGATAGAAACATTTTAGAAATACCTGGGAAGCCAATAATTCTAAGGTATTTCAGTATTAGGGCGCATAGCTCCCCCTCTCAGGCATTCGATTGAACTTACTATTTTTCAATCGTCCTATAAAAGGTATTTACGTTAATTGTGTTATTTAAAATATTTATATGGTCTAGAAAAGTGATAATCAATAACTCGAACAGATTTTTTTTTTATTAGTGAACGATTCTTCATGAATTCTGTAGATTTCAATGATTCTTTTGCAGTTTTTTGCCAATATTCTTTCATCATCTCTTCATTCTTTCTTCAGAACTCTTTGAACCCGATTTCAGCTTCTTTTACATTATTGGAATCCTTTTATTAGATTATAAAGTAAGTTCACCTGCTTCATTGGATCAAGCTTCCTATTGTCATATTAGTAATAATATAATCCATTATTGAGTCAGATATTAAATTATATTTCCAGGAACACAATACCTTTGGCTCATTTAATCTGAAGTTTTCTGATTCAAGGGCATATTCTTCCTGAAAATATAATTAATTCGTGACAAAATAATAGGCTATACTATTATAACCTGATAAAGAATAGGTTAAATTTATTTATTGGTTTTAATACATTGTGTATCTAAAATAAAGGATAACCGTTGGGGGTTTTATTAAAGAAAATTTAACGCTGAACAAAAAACATGAAAAACCACGTTTTTTGGCAATTAATGACGAAACCAATCCTTGCATAAAAAAAAAACGGAGAATTAGATTTGGCGTCGATAGATCAAACAGACGATGTTTAGTGTACTGTCGGCGTTCAAATGATTTTCGCAATGACTGGCGAACGTCGAATTCCAAATCAAGTCGTTATTTATCTATTTTGTAAGTTTTTATACTTTTTGAGAAAGTTAAAACGGGATTGAACAGTGAGGTAGAACTTGAATTTGAAAATAATGTTAATTCCGATAATGCACCAAAGATCGCGTGCTAGATCGATCGATACGTTATTGGTCGAATTCGACGCCAAATCTAATTCTCTGTCACGCTGGTTTAGATCCGATTTTTGATGCAAGGAGTCATTTCTTCAATAATATCCAAAAATTGTCGAAAAGCATGGAGTTGTTTTTTTTCATTTTTTTTTTTTTTTGGCCTGAAAACTGGTTCTAAGTTCATTTGCTGACCCATGTTCATAGGAACTTTTCAGCGCTAAATTTGCTATAGAACCCCGAGGGTAATCCTCTTTTTTGAGGTAAATACCCCTTGTATTTATTTGATTGGGATCAAGGAACTGAGAGGAAGGGGAAGGGAAGAGAGGTATTCTTTAAACAGCCGTAGGGGAGTAGCTGAGAAACCTATGAAGGTTAGCAGAGGTCTTAAGGACGCTACAATCAGGAGCGTCCGTGCGCGGTGAAGGGTCCATCCTACAATCAAACAAGATATCGATCTAGACTGATATATATATATATATATATATATATATATATATATATATATATATATATATATATATATTGTCCGTCGTTACATTATAAAATATATTGTAAAAAATAACTAAATTATTTTTAGCCTTTGGACACTACCGCTGAAACCGCTGACGGACATCAAAAACAAAAAAAATATTATTCATTAATTATTAAATACTCAATTTTTATAGCTCTTCGGGAGTTTGATAAAGGTACACTTACGAAATAAAATTATAATATAATTTAAAAAAAAAAAATAGTCTAGGTTAAAATAAATCTGTAGCCAGCATTTGTAATTCGCATTGATTTATTCAATAGTCAAACGTGGTTTTTACTTCCTTGTACTAAATAAAAGATTTATTGTAATCACGAAAATTTTCGGTTTTCAAATTTCAACGGAAATATCAATTTTAACCATCCCTGAATCCATTTTGACTAGTTTCGTCATGACGTTTGTACGTACGTTCGTACGTATCCCGCATAACTCAATAACGGTTTGCCGTAGAAAGTTGAAATTTTGTAATTGGGATTGTTTTAACATCTAGTTTTTTTTGGTCACTACATGAACACCGGAAGTGTTACTTTACTTGAAGGTTACAGTAGATTTTCATAAAAAATTATATTAAAATATAATGAAAAACTTCTCAAATTCGATATATAAGATTTATATATTAATATATATAATTTACTTTATTTTGGTTGAAATCGGTGAACCGAAAGTGGCACTTTACTTGAAAATCATATTCGACTTATGGCATGCATTATTAAAATATAATGCAAAACATCTCAAATTTGGTATATAAAAATTTTATATCAACATAAATAAAATAATTGCTTTCCGTAAAAATTGGCAAACCGGAAGTGGTACTTTACATGAAGGTCATAATAAACATCCATCAAAAAATATATTAAAATATAATCCAAAACGTCTCAAATTTAGTATATAACATTTGAATGTCAATATAAATAATATACTAGATTTTGGTTAAAATTGGAAAACCGGAAGTGGTACTTTACCTGAATTTTTTTTACCTGCCTTTTTTTTGAACCTCCGATTTAGTTTCACAGGTGTACAAGGAAGTTATGTGGTGTCATACCACATATTTTTTGGTCGCTTTTGAAACTGGATGAACTGATTTCCACCCAATATTTTTAAGCCAAAAGATTTTATGCAGATTTTATCTTTATTTTATAGAAAAACGGTGTAAGCAATTGAAACCGAATTTCATCAGTATTAAGAATTATTTATTGAAAATGAAAAATACAAAATTATATGTTTACATACACTGTTATAAATATTATATGCAAAGAGTAATATTATATTAGGACGTGGATGGGCATCATTTGTTTTCACACCCTCTGAAGATCGCACGCACACAGACGTAGTTTACGTCTAAGTTTATACTATAATATTGAATAAATAAATTAAAAAATAAAATAAATTATTATTTTATGTTGATAAAAATTGAGCGACTGGAAGCCCTAAATAATTAGGTCATCATTGTAGATTCAGATATGGCCCCTTGACACGCAAAATCAATATGGCATTCCGTCCACGTACAGTTTCGCGCCCTCAATTGCTAAATGTTCCCACTCTTCAACATATGTTTATATTCACATAATGTCTTGGCACATGTCAGTCCGACATACTTGACTACATTATGTATACAGCATCAAGATTCAATTTAATTCATGAATGAAAATAAACGCCTCCAATAATCAGGTTAGTTTAATCTCAAAGCTCACTCGTGTCCTAGTCTGCTAATGGCATATTGAAATATTTAATATATATATATATATATATATATATATATATATATATATATATATAAATATAATATATTATATAATATATATAAAAATATAAATATATATAAAGAAATATGGCTATAGATATTTTACGTATATCGATATATACAGGATCTTCTAAAGGGACACACACATATCCATATTATGTTATAATAATATCTATATTTCTGTGCAAACATAATTAAGATATTGTTTTTATAATTTTTCTTTTTTATAAAAATATTTACGAAATGCTTATGCCGATATTATCAAGATATCGATATTGTAAACCGATATCGATATCAATATCATAGCAAACATAGCCACTATAGATAGTAACACGAACACACCACATCGCAAGATTTTACCGTTCTTACCGTTCTCGAACCCGCGTCCATATAGAATTATTTTATTTTATATTTTTTCCTCCTTTTTTTCTCGATACATAGAGAAAAAAATTTTTGGACAGAAACATTGATATATTTTTTCATCCTTTTTTTCAGACTGCTGCTAGGTACTTACCAACAACTTTATTTTACTGTTTAACATTTTCATATTTATTTTCAGAATGTTTAAACTCTACAACAGCATCAAATAAAATCTTACCTTAAATATTGAAGTAGAAGGAATCACTTACCTGTAAAAAATAAATAATATAAGTATAATATAGGCATTATTCGCATGATAAAATAATTTAATGTAATAAATAGTTAAATTTGTTAATAAAAATTAAATAATGATAACAGTAATAATAAACGGCTTAGCAAACCCGAAGGCTCGTTGCCGGTACTATCAATCACAGCAGGTTACAAACTTCTGTCCACCTACGTTTCGGTCTACCCCTCGGACGTCTGCCAGTTGGCTCAGCGTTTATTAACTTTTTAGGAATTATTTCGTTACTGAGCCCAACAACTATACAAGCCCATTTCAACCTATGCAATGATATCACTTGGATTATATTAACAGGATGCATGCTCCGCAATTCCGCGTAGTACAGCCTTAATAATAAACAATTACACTAACAATAACATAAACACGAGGAAGCTCCAATGTTTTAATCAAATAGTAAGTATCTAATAGTAATACTAATAGTAAGTAATAATAATAATATCTAATAGTAAGTACCTTAAATAAGCTTGTCTATGTTAAACACCTGTTTTTACATTTTTTTCAATTTCAAGGAAAAGTAATAATTCGTATTGTAAATAGGCACTAAAAATAACCATAAGTTGGTATTTAAGTTTTTTAAAGCACATCGCCTCTTGTCTAAATTATAGTATTATAGAATTTTCTCCATTTTTTTTCTCTTTATTAATTAATTTATTTTTTAATCATCTATTATTTTATTTATGTGTTTATTATTATAATTTTTGTATTTTTCTTTCTTTATTTATTTTTTTTTGTTCCAAATATGTTCCAAATCTGAGTAAATCAAACAACCATAGGCATTGATGACCTAAGATATATCTAAGACGCCTATAAACAAAAACAAATAAATAAATGCCTAAAAATGGCAATATTTCAGGGTTTTTAAATTTTCTTTCGGAATAGTTGAAAACCGACTTCAATTGTTATAAACTCATTTTTTCCACTTCTATAAACGCTATTATGTATTATTTTTCTTAAAAAAATAACTTTTCACATGTTAAACGTAAAAAAATTCGTTTCGGCATGTTTATGAGTTTTTTAACCAGGTTAGTCCATACCGATTTTATTTAAAACTTATAAAATTTGTTTTTACTGTTTTTCTGCTAATTATCACGAATAGAAAATCCTGTTCCGCCTGGACTATGTGTAATTTAAAAATTGTAACTATAATAAACAATTACATTAACAATAACACACAAGGAAGGTCTAATGTTTTAATCATATTTTTATACCGGCAATGGGTCAGCTATTAATAAATAAATAAAATTTTGTTTTAGATATTTCTAGAGCCTGGATAAGTACCTTTAGTAAGCTTGTCTTTGTTACTTTATAATTAAACTATAAAATATGAATGAATATCTTCTTTTTTTTTTCCTTTTTATAGTAAAAAGAGAGATTACCACTTGGGAATGTTGAGATAAAAAAAGTCGTATAATCGTTGATGAAGACACAAACGGACAACCCTCGAAAAAAAAAAATAGCGGACAAGGGTAGAATTTTTCGATGAAGGGAAAGAAAATAGGGAAGGGAGACAGAGTTGTGAAGAAGGCAGGCCTCGTTAAAGCCCATCTACAGTTTATATGCCATTAAAGTTGGAGATGTGGCAGCTTCCATCCATTAGAAACCTATCCAACTCCTAAACTTTTTTTTTTTTTTAAATTTCGAAACTTATAAATATACATAAAATTAAAGAAACATTTTTAAAAATATGATTAAAACATTGGACCTTCCTCGTATTTGTGTTATTGTTAGTGTAATTGTTTATTATAGTTACGATTTTTAAAATACACATAGTCCAGGCGGAACAGTTTATTTTTCTAAATAAATTTCAGATAGACTTTCTATTCGTGATAATTAGCAGAAAAACAGTAAAAACAAATTTTATAAGTTTTAGATAGAATCGGTAGGTACTAAACTGGTTAAAAAATATCTGATGTGGACAACACATGACTTCCTTGTACGCCTATTAAACTATAAATCGGCGGCTCAAAAACGACACTCGTCGTCACGACATCCATCTATTGACACACACACACGCACACAAATGGGGAGGAAAACAATTTTAACTATTTTACACTCAATTTTAACAGTTAAAACAAGTAATAAAAATGTTAAATTGGATTGGAAACCAAATTGCGTTTGTAACCTTTATTACCGAAAAATATGATTAATGTATTTAATTTAAATATAATGTTTGATATAAGCTTATTATGACCTTCAAGTAAAGTACCCTTTTCGGCTCATCAATTTTAACTAAAATATAGTAAATACATTCATATCGATATAAAAGTCCTATTTACCAAATTTGATATGTTTTACATTATATTTTAATATCATTTTTGATGAAAGTCTAGTATGATTTTCAAGTAAAGTACCGCTTCTGGTTTTCCAATTTAGACCAAAATCTAGTATGTTATTTAAATTAATATATAAGTTCTGAATACTCAATTTGAGAAGTTTTTCATAGTATTTTAAAACAATTTTTAATGGAAATCAATTCAATTATGACCTTCAAGTAAAGTATCACTTCCGGTGATCAAGCAGTGACCAAAAAGGGAGGTTCACAACTAGATTTTACAACAATCCTAAATACAAAATTTTAACTTTCTACCGTTTTTGAGTTATGCGAGATACGAACGTACATACGTACAGACGCCACGACGAAACTAGTCAAAATGGATTCAGGGATAGTCAAAATGGATATTTCCGTTGAAATCTGAAAACCGAAAATTTTCGCGATTACAATACTTCCTTTACTTCGTATAAGGAAGTAAAAATATATGGTTATAAAATTTTTGAACATTTCCAATGATCAGGAGGTCATCAAGAGGTTATATCTCCAGGTTATGGTGAAAACGAGTGCTCCATTATGATATCAGTTTGAAATAAATTTTCAGGATTTCTGAATAAAACTGATACATTATGAGATATTATATCGTCCAAGGCCAGAGGAGTTCAGGGTTACAAAACGAATATTACCCGAAATAATAGTGGTAACATGCTTGAGATCACATTTTCACCATTACCTGAAGAAAGCTCTTGATGACCTCCTAACCATTTTAACCACAATTTGCTTTAAATGTAAATATTTTGGCCATTCACTGTTTACAAATGATAGGTATACTCGGCAATAACATACTCGTATATAAAAATTGTAATCAACTCCATAATAATCAGAGGCATGTAAAGACAACCTTAACTAGGCGAATTTTCTCTTCAAAGGCATTTAACAGACTGAACAAAATGATTATTTTGTTTCCATTTCGGGTGAAAGAGAGGACATAGAATAAAGTTTATTATGATATATATGAAATTAAAATTAAGGATTTGTGTACGCAATTGGTTTTAAAACGTGGCAAAGGCGGAAACCTGCATTATTTTTGCACCAACCTAATAGAATATATATATACATATATATATATATATATATATATATATATATATATATATATATATATATATATATATATCAATTAATCAATAATTTATAGTTAACAATAAACATATTACTTCCTTGTACGAAATAAAGAAAGTATTGTAATTGCGAAAATTTTCGGTTTTCAAATTTCTACGGAAATATCCATTTTGACCATCCTTGAATACATTTTGACTAGTTTCGTCGTGGCGTCTGTACATACGTACGTTCGTATCTCGCATAACTCAAAAACGGTTAGCCGTAGAAAGTTGAAATTTTGTATTTAGGATTGTTGTAAAATTTAGTTGTGAACCTCCCTTTTTAGTCACTGCTTGATCAGTGGTACTTTACTTGAAGATCATAATTGATTTCCATCAATAATTATATTAAAATACTTTGCAAAACTTTTCAAATTTAGTATTTATAATTTATATATAGATTTAAATAACATACTAGATTTTGGTCTAAATTGGAAAATCGGAAGCGGTACTTTACTTGAAGGTCATATTAGACTCATCAAAAATTATATTAAAATATAATGTAAGACCTCTCAAATTTGGTAAATAGGACTTTTATATTGATGTGAATGTATTTACTAGATTTTGGTTAAAATTGGCGAGCCGAAAACGGTACTTTACTTGAAGGTCATAATAAGATTACATCAAAAATTATATTTAAATTAAATACATAAATCATATGTTTCGGTAATAAAGGCTACAAACGCAATTTGGTTTCCAATCCAATTAAACATTGTGTGTGTGTGTGTGTCAATAGATGGATGTCGGGACGCCGACTGTCGTTTTTGAGATACTGCAATCTTCGGAAACTAGTAACGAAATTCAGGATCACTTTTTGAGCCACCGATATACAGTTTAATAGGCGTACATGGAAGTCATGTGTTGTCCACATCAGATATTTATTTGTTTAGGTATAAACGCAGAAATATAAGTATAAGATAATAAAAAGGTTGAAGGTGTAAATATTTTCCCAGGTGAGATCCCAGAGGTGTGATGCCATCCTAAGCCCTCACGGCAGAAGGAATGGCCCGGGAGAACTATACTGTCACTCCTTTACTACCTCGTCTTCTGATCAACAGTCCAAGTCCAATGAAATATATTCCTCCGAGGACACGCTACTCCTTTATCCTTTATCTTTCTTTAGTATCCTTCTGCCTTATAGGAAAAGAATAAATTCCACAAAGGTAAAATAATAAATATGAAAACTATACAGGACACGAATGAAAGAAGAATTTATCGCCAACACATCCTTAAACTGACTTCACTTTCTTGACTATTCCTTTTTTTATTGTAAAGTTTACGAAACAAAAACATGGCGCTGGCTTAAAACAATATATATATATATATATATATATATATATATATATATATATATATATATATAAAAGCTACTTATATAAAATAATATGGATGTGAAAAGGAATCATCAATTCTGAATTATGACAATGGGTTTGTAAAGATTTTTTTTTTCAATAGCTCAGAATTTGTTCCTATTTGTCAATAAATATATAGTTAGGGATTGATAAATTATTTGCCACTTCTATAATTTTGTTTTTACTGAAAACTAGTTTCAAATGTTACACATTCATCTTCAGTTCAAGATTTAAGTAGATTATATCAAATATAAAAGTTTGTATTGATTTTATATAACAAACCAATACAAACTTTTCTGTTTGATATAATCTACTTAAACCTTGATCTGAGGATGAATGTATAACATTCGAAACTAGTTTTCAATAAAAACAAAATTATAGAAGTGACAAATAATTTATCAATCCCTAATTAGATTGATCCTTCTATGCAATCATGCGGATGTCAACTAAATATATACTTTTCACTTTCCCTTACCTATATACGAAGTATATAGTAAGGAGAAGTATTGCGATCGTGAAAATTTTCGAATTCGAATTTTCAACGGAAATACACGTTTTAAGGTCCACTGAGTCCAAATGACCAAGCCTCGCAAAATGGTCTGTGTGTGTGGGTGTGTGTATGTGAACAGCCTAGCTCAAAAACGAAAAGTTGTACGATACTGAAATTATGTATTAATGGTTGGCACATGAATGTGATGTTACAGCAACATTTTCGTCAAAATCGACTTGCCGGAAGTGCCACTTTATTTAATCGATTTTACAATTTTTTACAATTTTCTCGAAAACGGCTCTAACGATTTTGATAAAAATTGGCTAAATTCTTCTTCATAAAGGCCTTTAACTTTTCAATTATCTAGTAAATCACCAAGGAATTGCAGGGAAAAAAGTTATGATGAAAAGAATATTTTATTTGCGCATAGGATAAAAAGTATGCATTTTACGGTAAATTATGTATAGAATTGTATGAAAGGTAATTAAATTATCTAAAAAACAGTAAAAGAATCATCAAAATCGAATGAGAAGCACTAGACCCTAGATGGATAACCGAGCGCATCCGAAAGGAGAAGGATGCGACCGAACCTCCTCCTCCGACCAAACCGCCTACCTGTAGTAAACAATACGCTCTGTAATAAAGTAATTTAATAATACAAAAGCGGATATTCAACTTAATAATTTCTACTTTCACATTATTTAATGGAAAGAAAATGTTTCCATGGAAACTGAACCAGAAACTTTTAAAATATATTTGCAACTTGACAAAGTTAAAATATATAAGTAGTGTACAGAATTGTACTAAAATTGTTTAAAAAACTGGTAAGTGGGATAAGAAGTGAATGCTGCTGAGTTTATTAGAAGCAGTGTTTATGTGAACTCTTTAAAATTATATTAAAAAGATAATTATTATAGGACGGTAAGGGAAAGTTGTGTGATGCGCGCACCGCACCAGATTTTTTTTTAACCTAATGGAAAATCAAAATCATTAACTTTTTTTTTCGCAATAGACTACATATATGATCGGCACAGAATGATAATCCACTACAACCTCGTTTGCAAAGTGACAGTTTTCTGTCGTGGTAGTAATATCAATACATGGAGACAGTGTCCTTGTCTACAGGGTGACAGTAAACCTGGTGACAGTCAGTTGGAAAAATGGCGGATGTTGAACAGCTGTCTGAACTAAAAGAACAGCTTATATGTCTTTATTATTTTAACAAAAGCAACTCATTTAAAAAATCAAAATAAAGTCCAGAAACATAATTTCACCAAGTGGTACGGTTTATGGGTCGGGGTTCTTCCAGTAATGCCGTTGAGTAATTGGTTTTTCTGCTATAGATGAGAATAAATTTAAGATTGGACTATTGGAGATATTTATTTGGTCATTTAAGCAAAAACCTGGATTGGATTTGAAGGATTTTATTATTTCAAGTGCTTTATATATATTTAAATTGAGACTGTTTTCAACGTGATGTATTAATTTAACTCCTGAGTCTTTGATGAATTTATGATAATTTTCATTTAAATGAATTGCAAAGTTGGAATTCTCAGTCTTATTATTATATACACGTATATCTTTCATTAATCAATGATTTAGTGATCTCCCAGTTTTTCTCATGTATTTGGCAGTACAACCATTACAATTTAGTTCGTATACTCCGCTTTTATGAAAAGAGTCTATTTTGTCTTTAGAAGAAGGGAAATATTTTTTCCTATTTTAAATGCAGGGCCTGTCTTCATGGGTTGTTGAATAGTCATTATTAATTGTCTTTTTTTGCAGTTGTTTTTTTTAAAGTGATTAATAGTGGTTTTATTGTACCCGTGATTTTTTGCTAAGAAATATATTATTTCAATTTCTTTATTATAATTTTTATTCATTTAATGGTACGTTCAAAATAATGTATAACTGTATTGTATAAAGAATGTATAACATTCGAAACTACTTTTCAATAAAAACAAAATTATAGAAGTGGCATATAATTTATTAATTCGTAATTAGATTGATCCTTCTATGCAATCATGCGTACGTCAACTACACAATTTATGTTATGTTAATTATTGTTAGTCATCTAAAATGTAAAGTTTTATTTATTATTTTTTTTTTCGGCCATGAACATAGACGAACTTGCTGGCAGACGGCATATCCATGCCAATATTGGATGTTTTTTAAATAATGTAATGCAGATGAATAAGATAATTATGTAAATAAAAAATATTTATCTATCTATCTACTGCCAAACCTGCAACTGTCGAAATACGAAACATATTATATTTGTAAAACTATGAATAGCATTTTACATCTAAGTATTTCTTTTTATCAGGAGAGATTCATTGTGGAGGTTAGATTACATTAAAAGATAAAATATTATTTATTATACTTTCTGTATATCCTTTATTGATACATTACACATAAAATATATTTAGTTATAATAATATAGCTGAGAGGTGTACAATCCCTCGCTGCGGTATGTCACTCCCACACAGCCGTGGGACCTCTTTCATCGATCCGACCCAAGAGGCCTACTATACTCTACCTGCTCTATACTTACCTATCAAATCTTGGGTTTTGAAAATATTTTTATATAAAACTTTTTGTATATATGTATATAATACGAAGCTTGAGTCTCTAAAATAACTGTAAAAACTAACCATTCGATGTTTCGCCAATTCAAGTATCATCAGAACAGAAACAATAAGATCATGAATATATATATATATATATATATATATATATATATATATATATATATATATATATATATATATATATATATATATGAATATATATATATATATATATATATATATATATATATATATATATATATATATATATATATGAATATATGAAAACAAAATGCAGCACATCTCACATCAACAGTCTAAAAAGACACATGTACTAGAGACAGTACCTCACTCCAAGACATCTGCATACTTACTGAAGGAAAATGGAGGTAATATCTTATGATCTTATTATGATGATGAACTTAAAAAAATACGTCTTGTTAGAAGGAACATAAGATACAGGTTAAGTTCTACCTAAAGACCCCAAGAGTGTTTCCTCTAATACAGGTAAGAGCCTGGAACAAGGATTTTTTGGATAACAGTATTTTATTATTATATAATTATTTTTTTTTTTTAAATTTCGAAATATCATCATCTCATAACATCAACCTATTTTACAAACTGAATCAAGGTCTAAAAAATCAAAAAGTAGTAACAAATATTTTTTAATTTAGCTAATTTCGAGTTGTGCCTCTTACATTCTGTATGTTCTATATAATATTCGTATTATTAATTGTGATGGAGATGACAAGAAAATATAAGATACATGCCATTATGATAAGGGAATTGCCTCAAAACTTCACATATGATCGGGTATAATAATCATTAATAAAATGATAAAGGGAGAAAATTAGTTTACATATTGCCTTACATAATTATATAAAAATATACATATATATATATATATATATATATATATATATATATATATATATATATATATATATACATATATATATATATATATATATATATATATATAATTTTGAAAAATGCAGGAATATATTCTTTTTCAGCCTGCGAACTTTTTATAACATGGAAATATAAAATATCTTCATTGGATGAATCGTACAAAAGCCAAAAAGAATATATGTTTGTATTATCTAATATATATATATATATATATATATATATATATATATATATATATATATATACTCGTATATATACACACAAATATTTATATAATTATATAAGGCAGCATGTGAACTAATTTTCTTCCTTAATCATTTCATTAATTATTATTATTCCCGGTTATATGTGACGTTTACAGGCATTCCCCTTATCATCTTATATTTTCTTGTTATCTATCATAGTTAATAATACGGTTATTATATCGAACATCCAGAATGAAAGAGGCCCAACTCAAAATTTCTAACGTCAAAAAGTTCAATAGTTGGACCCCTATTATCCTACTTATATTCATATATAAATGTGTACAATAGGTATATTATATATATGTATATATATATATATATATATATATATATATATATATATATAGAGAGAGAGAGAGAGAGAGAGAGAGAGAAAGAATTAAAAAAAAAAAACTCTCAGGAATACATTTTCTTTTAAGATGCAAACTTTCAATATGAGGTATATAAAATATGTCTTCATTGGATGAATCATACAAAAAACAAGGAGAATATTTATTTGTATTATGTAATAAAATGATTTATAACATTACGCCAATTCATGTTTAATTAATTTCATCCTCAAAAATATCAATTTCGGTTGATAGAACAAAATATTCCATTCGTTCTAGTCAAAATATTTCCCATTAACATTTAAAACAGGATTATTTAATAAATTATTAAAAAAAAATAAAATAAAAAATAAAAAAAAAAAAAAAAAATTGGAATAATTTTTTTTTTTTATTTAGCATGACGTACTGATTGGCATTGAAATAGACTCTTTGGTCAGTTTCCTGTTTTTAATAGGAAAAACATACGTCAGAATCTGACAAACATTATATCACTTTTTGTTATTTTCGGTTTGTTCCTATTGATGAGATAACCTTAAAGAATGATTATTTAGTTCAATTGTTCTTGTGTAAATTATAAATGGAAAATATTGCTAAACATTATTAAATAGTTTATTCATACACAAATAAGATTAAGGTATAGATTACAATTTTTGAAAAAGGCGTAAATTCCATTTAGCAAACTTTACAGGTAAAAATATGAAACGATTTTTCCCTAAATAAAAATCAATTTTATTTAAACGTTATTCTTTATTGTAGGTATATACATTATAGTACTAAAGTGGCAAAACCTTTATAATTACAATATATTTTTAAGGCTTCTAGCACTGGTTAAAGCCAGAGTGACGACTTAGAGTCGTCAGTATTTCGTGCTTAAGTCATCAATAGTAGATTTATAGGCGATTTTTCAATGAACGGGAATCGATAGAGTTGGTATTTACGCCCCATGATAAGTTGAAATCTAAATTTAGAATTTTTGGCGCTTAAGCCTTTTTCAAAAAACGTCGATATGAACTGGCAGATACACGATACAGTCTTCAGAAATTCCAATCGAAAACATTCATATTTCTCAAGCATCGTGTTATGTTAGGAACAAAACTTTACACACTGATATAATCACGCAACGAAGGATTTCGTGATAAACTACATGTAACAATGCACTGATTGCAAAAGAGTGAGAAATAAAAGAACGTGGGTGAGAGATCTGCAGCAATAACTTCTTAAAATAGATCAATGCCACATTCTGTATTTTTCTTTCTCATTCCTGACATACCAATATCAGGTGTATTTATAAGCCATTATATGACCCATAGAAAATATCGTCACCATCACTTATAACTAACAAATGTGAAAAATCGCATTTTTGGAATAAGTTTACATGCTTGAAAAATAAAATCTCATAGTCATAAATAATATAAATTTTATAATCCAAAATATAAGGAAAAAGGCCGAGTCATATAAATATTATTCGCAATGAGGAAGTTATAAGTAAAACCTAAAATTCTTTTTTGGTCTCTTGAAAACAGCAATTTTATGTTTGTTAGCTATATGTGGTGGGGACGATAAAGACGCTGTTTTTTTTTTTAAAGGCCTAAGCGCCATTTAACAAACTTTACAGGAAGCACATGAAACGATTTTTCCCCAAATAACAATATATATATATATATATATATATATATATATATATATATATATATATATATATATATATATATATATATATATGTGTATATATATATATGTATGTGTATATATATGTGTGTGTGTATAAGTTAAAACTTGTTCGGCACGAAACACAAAAAAAAAGAGAGGTTGGGAGGATGAAACGTACACCACAATGTCTAGAATACAACTGGCTTTATTTACTTTTCTACAGCCTTATATAGGATTTGCTATGTTTATTTATATATTTTTCCCCATAATCCTAAACTCTCCACTTAACTCCCCCGCACCAGTTCACGAAGTGAACTCTGAGAAAAAATATATAAATGAACATCAGCACAAAATATAATATACAGAAACCAAAAGATATATACAAATAACTACATAATGCTTAACCACTCTAAAAAAAAAAAAAGAAAACAAACTGTTAAAACAACCCACAAAACAAAATTACAGACTTATAACTAAAACTACTTATAATTACTAATTTACAATAACTAATCAACACAAAGGCCCATAAAACTATATACAACAAGACTTAAAACTAGGTCGAGTTAACAAAAGGATAACTTCGATGTGCTCTATTCACTGAACTATATACACTTCCACAATTGTCTCAATTGTTACCCGCGTCCAAAGGGATGCGGAGATGCCTGATGTGGGTATGTCGCACTCTTTGTGCGCCTTGAATCTCTTGTATCGATACAATATTGTGTTCTCTGAGTGCTACCACCCTGAACGGCCCCTCGAACCGGGGTTCTCCTTTTTTCCGACGAGAAGGTGGTCGGCGGTAAACGATCGACCCCAGCTTGATCCTATGTGATTGATCTGGCGCGGCCATACCGACCCGTACGGCTCTCGCTTCCTTCCCCTTAGCGATTCTACTGCGGGTTTTCACAGTAGTTTCCCACAACCGTCGCCGCCTATGTGATACCGTATCGCGCAACTGCGTAGTCATCGCCGTTAAGAGGTCGCCTCTGTTGCGCAGGGGATGTCCGAACACTACCTCGACTGGTGTGAACCCCGTAGCCGCGTGAATGGTATTATTATATGCCAAAATCGCTCTTGGTATTGCCGCCTCAGGTCCTAATTCCCTGTTGATATGAAAGAGGCGTAAATGCTCTCCTAGCGTACTATGGAGCCTCTCTATGGCCCCTCTTGCCTGCGGATTCCCTGGGGAGTTGAAGTGCCAGTCGATCTGAAGTTCGGCACATTCCGTAGTAGTACGACTATTGCGAAATTCCCTTCCCCCATCCGAGGTCACCCTCTGGGGCACCCCGTAGCAAGCGATCCACTGTAATAGCCCTTCCCAAATAGCGTCGGCAGACCTTGACTCGAGCGAATACGCCATGGCCAGCTTGCTAAACGTGTCTAAAATCGTAAGCCAGTGTGACCCCTCCCAGGAAAATACGTCCACTTGAACGTCTAATAACGGAGAATTTGGTGTCGGGGTTATTTCCGGGTGAATAACCACGGGGTGTCGGTCGTATTTCGCTCGATGGCACACCGTGCATTCTTTCAGTACTGCGCGAACGGAGCGTTTCATAGGGTGCCAATAATATCGCCGTTGAAGCGCAGCCAACGTTTCTGGAACCCCCCTGTGGTTCGTCTTACCCTCGTGGTAAGCGCGTACCAGCTCCCGCTGCTGTCCCTCGTCTTTGATCGTCTCGACCAGATGTCTACATAAAACGAAGTTTCTATCTCCCCCTATGCGTTCAGTTTCCCACATGTGCCTTATGCGGTCCAAAACCGTCTTATTGCCGACGTACAAGTGATACGTCTTTCCCCTTTTTGTTGTCGATTCCAAGATCGTTGCAATCTCATTAGGGGTTATCGAGGCCAAAGTCCATACCGTGACGATTCGATGCCGTCCGTAACGCTCGTGCTCCGATTTAGAGATACCTGCGGTTCGGGTCTTCCAGATAATCTGCCGGGTATGCCGATTAATCGGCGAATCACTTTCGGGGAGCTGGGGTGGTCTCGCCATAGCCGGGGTCTCGTCTGCGTCCACCGTGTCCTCATCTACGTGTACACTATCGCGACTGTCTGGGTCCTGCGACGGCCCCCCGCCGTGTAAAGGATTCGCGTATATCGCTCGGGAAAGCCAATCAGCGACAACGTTTTTGCTACCTTTCTGGTGGGCAATGGAGAAGGAATAAGCCCGTAACCTTTCTTTCCAACGTCCCACCCGCGCTGACGACTCCTTCAGGCCGTCTGTCCACAATAGGGGCTTATGGTCGGTGCGAAGCTTGAAATGCCTTCCAAAAATGTAAGGCTTAAAGTATTCTACCGCCCAGACTACTGCAAGTAATTCACGCTCCAGAGCGCTATATCGGGTTTCCGCATCGGAAAGCTGTTTGCTAGCGAATGCAATTGGGCGGTCCCCCGAATCGTCCTGTTGTGATAACACTGCCCCGAGTGCCTTATCGCTCGCGTCGGTGGTAACGATAAACTCGCGGGAAAAGTCGGGAAAGGCGAGTACCGGTTTCCCCATGAGTGCAAGTTTACACTGCTCAAAGCACCGCAGATGCTCCTCCGTAAAAACAAACGGCCGCCCTTTCTTTAGCAATTGGGTCAAGCTCGCGACTGTGTCCGCTACATGAGGAACAAACCGTCGATAGTAGTTGACCATGCCGAGAAAACTCTTGAGGGATTTCTGGTTAGCGGGTGGCTTTACTTTAGAAATTGCCTCGACCCTCGCTGGGTCTGGTCGTACTCCATCGGCCGACACTATGTGCCCCAAAAATTTTATTTGCTTCTGGCAAAACACCGATTTCGACTCTGACAGCCTAAGACCGAATTCCCTAATTCTAGACAAAACTGCACGGAGATGGTTCTCATGCGTCGCGGGGGATGGGCTAAAGACTATTAGATCATCCATGTAGATCTGACAAAAGTCTTCGCCCAAGCCGCGTAGAAACTCATCCATGAGTCTTTGGAAGGTCAGAGGTGCGTTTTTAAGCCCGAATGGCATGCGCACAAATTCGTAGTGCCCCCTACCGAATGTAAAGGCCGTTTTTTCGATGTCTTCGAGACGCATGCGCACCTGATGATACCCCGCTTTCAGGTCAAGCGTTGAAAACACCCGAGCGCCAGCGAGTCTGTCTAGCATATCCTCCAACCGCGGTAACGGATACCTCTCGTCCACAGTGTTCTCGTTGAGTTTCCTATAGTCAACGACGAGACGATATGAAGGTCCCGCCCGAGGATCGGTTTTACGTTTCTCCACTACCCATAATGGACTACTAAACGGAGAGGTGCTTTCTCTAATAATTCCCTGACGCAAAAGAACCTGAATTTCCTGTTGGATTATGGCAGTTAGTGACTGCGGATATCTCCGCCCCTTCGTATACGAAATTTTATTTTCTTTCAAATTAATTTCGTGGCATGTCCGCCCGGTAGCCGGTAATGCCCCCCCTTCCACATAGAACGCATCCCTAAACTCCTCGAGTAACGCCCCTATTCTGCCGCCCCTTGCCCCCGCCGTTAGGGTAGTCGTACGAAAACTTGACTGCGCCGTTCGGAACCGGCCCTGATGTGTCTTACTCCCCAACTGTATTTTCCAGTTACCGTTACTCCCTTCTAACCTAAAACCAACCGAATCTAGGACATCGCATCCAATTAAGACATCGTACTGGGGTGCTAGTTCACTCAGCACGTGGACCGCCATTGTTACATCGCGCCCCGTTAATTCTCGCAAATTCCATTGATATTCTCCCAGCACTGCGCAGGCCCCGCTCAAAGTGGTTATCGAACATCTACATTTCTCAACCACGTCAGTACACCCTAGCATCCCTTTGCTCACGAGAGTACTCGTGCTCCCCGTATCAATGAGGGCCCTAATCTTCCCCTGACTCCCCTCTACTATGGGCAACCTATCCCACACATTACATATAGTATTTACCTCATATTTATAGTCTTTGTGGTTGCCCGCGTCTCCTCAAATTTGGGTCTCCTTCCTCGCCGTTGCTGCTGTTGCTGTTGGCCGTAGTTTCCTGCTGCTACGTCCCTTCGTGATTTGTGCCCACGAAGTCGGCTGCTCCTCCTCTTCTCCGCTAGAGCTTGATGATGTCGTTTCCTCCGAGCTCGATGATGTCGCACGACGTGCGTGCCGCGTCCGGTGCGTGTTAACTTCCATTGGCTCCTCTCGTGGTCTCTTCGAATGGATCCATGGACATGCTCGTGCTACATGCCCCTTTTCACCACACTCGAAGCATTTCACGGACGGGCAGTTCGCCGCAACGTGCCCTGTCCTACTGCACTCGTAACATCTCCTATCATCTTTACGTGGTTTCCGAGAGGTGAACCTTTGCCCATCTTCCTTTCTACGAAATCCACGCTCGTCTCTGCGTGAGCTGCGCTCCTCTTTGCGGCCGCTGCGCTGTTCGTCTCTCCTTGGCGGAAGCCTCTGAAAGTTTCTCCTATGCCTGGGTCCCACTTGCTGCCATCCATGCTCCGACTGAACCTCGTCTTCTTCCTGCTCCCGCGCCTCGCGATCCATGACTTCTCTGACGCAGTCTAGGAAAGTCTTTTCTGCAGCGAATTTTTCTTTCGTCCTTAAATTTCTTCCTAACTGCACCTTCAGAATTTTATCGTAAATGGCCAACTGTTGGCCTGCCTCTGCCTGGCCGACGGTCTCGACGATCTTCTCAGCAATAGCTACGTATTGGCGTAGCATCGTTGCTGCAAACGAATACCCCGACTGCCCTGCCTGGCGGGTTTCCGTAAACAGCCGATACAGATCTTCTTCCGGCGACCACCTTCCTCCGCCATACGCCTGTTTTAGACGCCGCACTACCTCGTCCCACGCCGTCAGCTCGTCTGCCTGGATGTAATTTAGAATACTGCGTCGCACCCTTCCTACTAACGACGCCCTCAATTCTAAGACATCAAGTTGATCTACCAATCCCGCTGTTATCTTAGACTCCAGCAGTACGTGAATTTGTTGCCCTCTCTTCAAGAAATGATTAAGATGGCCTATCTCACCTCCGAACTTTTTCAACTCCGCTATCGCAGTTTTCAAATACGTGACCGTCGCGGTCCTCATCCGCATCCATTCCAAACGCATCATTTCTGCATTAACCGCCTGCATCATCTCAGCGCTCGCTGCTGTTGAGGTGTTACTTTCTTCTGTCATCCTCGCAGATGTCTGAAGTTCGCTCTGAATTTCGCGTACCACTTCGTCTAAAGTGCTTGGTCGAAGCGGCATATGCGCTAGCGAAATTAATTTCTGTTAGGACTCGCTAATATCTAAAGGTCCCGGGTTTCGGCACCAGTTAAAACTTGTTCGGCACGAAACATAAAAAAAAAGAGAGGTTGGGAGGATGAAACGTACACCACAATGTCTAGAATACAACTGGCTTTATTTACTTTTCTACAGCCTTATATAGGATTTGCTATGTTTATTTATATATTTTTCCCCATAATCCTAAACTCTCCACTTAACTTATATATATATATATATATATATATATATATATATATATATATATATATATATATATATATAATATTGTTATTTTATATATAAAAATATATATATATATTGTTATATATATATATATATATATATATATATATATATATATATATATATATATATATATAT
>CANUHP010000049.1:0-2500 GCA_948150685.1 Rhaphigaster nebulosa
TGGCATCGTTTATGGTTAGAACTAGGGCGGTATCTGATCGCCTTCGAACCTCTAACTTTCGTTCTTGATCAATTAAGACATACTTGGCAAATGCTTTCGCTCTAGTGCGTCTTGCGACGATCCAAGAATTTCACCTCTAACGTCGCAATACGAATGCCCCCGCCTGTCCTTATTGATCATTACCTTGGATTCCGGAAACCAACAAAATAGAACCAAGGTCCTGTTCCATTATTCCATGCACCACTATTCAGGCTGCTTTCAGAGCCTGCTTGAAGCACTCTAATTTGTTCAAAGTAAACAGTGTCGGCCTACCTCGACACTCGTTTAAGAGCACCGCGGTAGGATTGAGCCGGCCAACGAGGACAACACGGCGCGTCGACCCACACGCGTGAGCGAGTGGGGCGCGCCGCGAAGCCCGTCAGCCACCGACAGGACATGCCACGGCATGCCAGTTGCACCGACAGGCGGTGAACCGACAGCGTGGCACGCAGAACCAACTACGAGCTTTTTAACCGCAACAACTTTAATATACGCTATTGGAGCTGGAATTACCGCGGCTGCTGGCACCAGACTTGCCCTCCAATAGATCCTCGTTAAAGGATTTAGGGTGTTCTCATTCCGATTACGGGGCCTCGGATGAGTCCCGTATCGTTATTTTTTGTCACTACCTCCCCGTGCCGGGAGTGGGTAATTTGCGTGCCTGCTGCCTTCCTTGGATGTGGTAGCCGTTTCTCAGGCTCCCTCTCCGGAATCGAACCCTGATTCCCCGTTACCCGTGAGCGCCATGGTAGACACAGAGTCTACCATCGACAGCTGATAAGTCAGACATTTGACGGATACGTCGCCGGTACTGTGACCGTGCGATCTGTGGTGTTATCTAGAGTCATCAAGCAGACGCCCGGGCGAGCCGGGCGAATGGTTTTGATCCAATAAAAGCGTCCTTTCCATCGCTGGTCGGGACTTGGTTGCATGTATTAGCTCTAGAATTACCACAGTTATCCACGTGAGTGGCATATATCCGGTAAACTATGACCGGTTTACTGAGCCTTTTGCGGTTTCACTTTAAGTCAGCTCGTACTGAGACTTGCATGGCTTAAGCTTTGAGACAAGCATATAACTACTGGCAGGATCAACCAGGGAGGAGCCGGGAAGATGGGTTACTGCGACCCCGCTTCGCCATAAGGCCCCTCCTATATATATTTTACAATTCTTTAAGGTTCAACCACCGCGCTAACCTGGGCCTGCCGGAACACTAGCCCGCCTTCGGAGCTGACGGCGCCCCCCCGGCGTACCGGGAAAGGACACCCGCCGCTCGACGGGAGGCCGGCGAGGCTGAGGCGCGCGGTGAAGTCCTCACACTTTACAGACATCTCCACCCGGGTCTGGGCGGTGTAGGGCACTGCCTCGGGGACTGCTGCCCGGCCGTCGGCTCGGGAGTAGCCCCAATTGCTTGAAGCATGCCCTCGAAATGTAGGTCGGGCGGAGCGTGTGTCGGCCTATGACCTGCACACGCCCAACGCCCGCGATCGTTTATATTCGCCAGGGCGTGCGAAACATTGTAAGTTTCGGGTAACTCATGACGTGACCCCCGCAGCGACTACTAGGAGGAAGAGAAAGGGTGCTACATCAAAAGCGCCGGCGGATTACAAAGACCCCCTACTGCGCCGACAGGAAGTCTCCTGCCGGGCAGCGGTGGACCCTTTGATGTAAAACCGCCGACGAATGAGCATCCGGACTTCCAATCCCAGCCGCCGAGCGGAGAGACTGATGGCCGCATAGGGGCCCCTAAAAGACCCCGCAGCCGAGCTGTAGTACATATAGGAATCTTCACCGGCATTCAGGTGACGTTCTCCCAAGCGGTGCGTGCGCACCACCCCATCTCAGATAATGTCCCGGGGAAGGCCCCTATGCTTCATATATCGTATACTTGATACGATATATTTTATTATATGCCGATGTAGCTTCATTAATATATAATAAAGCATCACCAAATAAGTTATGGGGGAAAAAATTTTAGGCATAGCGGTGCGTGCGCACCCCTCCCATACCTCGTCGGCAAATGGAAAAATACTAAAAAAAAAATAAGCGACCGCCTTTATATATAATAATTAAATAATTATTCCTCGGCATCATAGTACAGCATAATTATAACTTTTATACCATCATTGCCCCAATTTCTTATATACGTTTAAACAGCTGTCATAAGAGCGGTGCGTGCGCACCCCCTTTCGTCTACAAAAGTTCAGAGTTGCCTCCTGAAGATGAGGAGCGGTGCGTGCGCACCCCCCTTTCGGACTTAGAAAAAAAATAAAGTTTTATATGCTTATCTTCCCGCACATATGTACGGGGCGAAGTGCAATAAAACCATGTAAGGCCGACTGCGCCTTTATATATAAAAACATAAAAAAAATAAAATACGCCCGCCTTTACATATAATACCATATATGATAATAAAATAATTATTCGTTGTCATCATAGTGCAGCATAATTCGAACTTTTA
>CANUHP010000049.1:7500-15000 GCA_948150685.1 Rhaphigaster nebulosa
TTCCTCAGAAAGGGCTTAGGCGATACCCCCAGGACCAATCTGTGTAGGAACCCCGGGATCAGAAAATCTCTCAGCAGAACATATTTCTGCTGAGGCTTCAACGGTGCCCTACCGATCCTATTGAGTCCTTCTTCCAAATCAATATCGGTCTTACACACGCCCGTGTGACTAAACCTGACCCCAAGGTACTCCCAAACGTCAGCCACCCCCAGAGAGGCCAACCGGTCCCCACCAACCACAAAGCCGACTCGGTCGTCCAACCTGACAACTTTCCTCTTACCAGATGGAGTGAGTGTCAGCGAGAGACATTTATTCGGATTAAGCTCCAGTCCACATTGAGCCAATCCTTCCTCCACCGCTCTTAACATGCACTCCATTCCCTGGACCGAGGAAGCCACCAGAACGATATCGTCGGCATATGCGAGGGCAGAGACCCTGACCCCTCCAAGCATGAAACCAACTCTGCTCGGAAGGCCCCCCAGGACATGGTCCATCACCACATTGAAAAGGAGAGGAGACAAAGGATCCCCCTGCCTAACCCCTCTGGCTGGTCTCATCTCAGTCGCCTCCCTCCCTCCGCTAACAATAACGGAGGCAGAGCCGGCGTACATAGATGCTATATAGTCCAGCAGTTCCCCCTGTATCCCTCTCGCATGGAGCACCTCCTGGATCGCGCGGTGACTCACACTGTCAAACGCTTTCCTCACATCTAAGATGGAGAGACAGAGAGACCTCCGCCTCTTCCATCCCTGTCGCAAGATGGCATCCAGCATAAACACATTATGAGCCACCCCATCGAATCCCCGGATAAAGCCCTTCTGCTCAGGAGCATGGGAAACTACCCTTTCCATTCTTACAGCCAGTATCCGGTGCCAGTGCCGCACCACCACTGAGGATACCGAGATCGGCCGATAGTCCCCCGGACCATTCACCCTCTCCACCTTTGGAATCATGGTGATCCTCGCCCTGAGCAGCGCAGGAGGCATTCTACCTTCCCACATGATCAGGTCGAAGACCAGCGCCCTCATCCTCCAGGGAGCCCCCTTCCAAGCGGAAGGGAGTACTCTATCAAGTCCGGGTGCCGATTTCTGGTCCGGAGACAACCGGAGAACCTCGTCCCTCGTTACTGGGGTCCATAAATTAACTTCCCGGGAAACCCGGGATCCCCTAACCTCACCCCCATCCCAGGGTCGGGAGGGATTCTCAATGATAGGGGCCCAGTAATCGCGTAGGGCTTCAGGTGTGTGGAGTGGCGGCCCTCCACCAGAGCCCAGTATGCTCTGAGCGGCCGCCCTCTTGTCCTTTTTCCACAACTCCTGAATTCTCGCATATTGTGCCCTGCGATTCTCCGGGCGTCGGTCCCCCCCATTCCTAATCGGGAGCCGATCCCTCGGGGCCGCCCCGCGGGCCTCCTGCGGCTCACGCACAGCCAACCAATCAGAGATCAAATCGGCTAAACGATCACCAACAGAAGTACCCGACAGGGCCTCTTCGGCCAGAGACACCAACCGGCGGAGAACCGGAGGCAGCGTGGGAGACATAATCTCCCCCACCAACCCCCGAATCGCCGCCGCCAGAGTCTCCCGTCCTGCACCCCTAATCTGAACACCGGGGTCGTCCGGAATCTCTTGGGGCGCTCCCAATTCTCCGTTCCCCATAATTCCCCTATACAACAGTTTGGCCCTTGCTCCCTTGACCGAGTCGGGCGTCCGAGGTGGCATGAGGTCAGCCAGCGCTTTGTTGATACTGCCCTGATAGCCCCGAGCCCTCACCTTCCGCTCGGCTGAAGCCAGGACAGCCAACTCCTCATAGGACCATCTCTTGTGAACCCTCTCCACATCAATGCCGCGATTAAAAGCTTCGGGATGGGAGGCCCTCAAGTGGACTCCCAGGCCCGTCACTGTCGTGAACTCTCGTCCACACTCGCCACATTGATGCGTCGGGGGGTCCCTATTCATACTTGGTCAAGGAAACCCACCTGTCGTACGCAAAGCGGTATCCCGGACATTCTCTCGAGAGCACATCGTGCTCATCGGGTTTGCCGACCGCCTTACATGCCGCGCAGGTAGGCCCCCTCTTTCCTTTTAGAGACGGACACGCCTCCCTCTTATGGCCCTCGCCAGTGCAATAGGAGCATACGATAGTGCCCTCCGCCAACCCGCACCCGCGCTTCGCCGTATGACCATACCGATGACACCGGAAACACCGGTTGACCTCGACAAAGTCATCGACTCGGCACGAGTACCAGTCGACGAAAAGCCGCCCCCTACCTTTCATCAGCCGCCACACATCTGGAGAGACCGACAGCACGAGGTTGGTTTTTCCGTCCGCCCTGCTCCTCGCCCCCGTCCTGTGGGACACCTTTAACGCGTCCCCAGCCACTGCCTTAACCCCCGGGAAGTTCTGGGACCTAATACACCCCAGGACTTCGGCATCAGTGAATGATGCCGGAACATCATATAGGATCATTTTGGGGTTGTTCCCCCCCACCGGCCTGGCTACCAATCCCACCTTCTCTAGACTTTTGTCCTTTAGGACCCTCTCAAGGGAGACCTTGTCCGGCATCTCTAGCTCGACCCGATCATTCCCTCTTTTCCTCATCCTTTGGACTCGCCACCCGCTATCACTGGGTTTTACGGCGTCCTTCAATGCTGCTTGGATCTCATCAGCTGTCTTAGTGGCCGACCCTTCCTTCACCTTTACCACCGCAATGGTGGCTCCGGCTTTGGACGTATGCGTCGACCCAGCTGCGGCCGCATATGATGCCGGACCCCTCAACCCCACACTGGGAACCACCGGGACCTGAGGAGTGGCACGGACCGTCTTTACTAGTTCCGCCATCTGCTCTCGGAGCTGAGACATCTCCCCCTCTACCTTTGCGAGTCTATCCTGGCTCCCGTCAGCGGACCCGGTTCCCAGGGCCTCCAGTCTCAGACAGCGCTTCTCTAACTTCAGGAAGGCAGTCGCGAAAACCCTTACGGAATCGATTAAGATATCCGTGTGGGGCTTAAGGAGCCTCGCCGCTGTCTGAGAGACTCTGGTTCCGCCATAGGCGGCCCTGATCTCCCTATCCGCCTCGAGAGCCCGCTCAAACTCCTCGAAAATCGAGGAGCTAGGTGGAAATGCCTCAAACTCCTTGAGATTCCATTCAACCAGCTCCTCCCTCAGGGACACCTCCCCCACCCCCAACCTTGGGACACACTCCTCGGGCCCCCCCTCGTCCGAGAGCACATCCGGTGCCTGCGCACCCCCCCTCTCGGCCATCACAGGGGCAAAAAGATGGACCAAATCAAAAAGCCCACCTCAAAGGTGACTTTGAGGCGACCTTTGACCCCTTGGGACTTGACCGGGACCCAAACAAACGGACGAGCAGGACTCGCGTCAACGCCCTCTGTCCTTTAAAAAAAACCGCACGCGAATCGGACCACCAGGGCCGGAGATATCAAAAAGATAATCCCCGTACCGAAGAAAAGATGGCCGATCCGTGGAACCACTGAGGGCGGTTCCCGTGGGCTGGAACCTGGGCGGATCTTCGCTACCCCCCACCCGGCCTACAAGATGGCAGCCTGACCCTCCCCCTCACGCCTATTGGCCGCCGAGAATACGGTGGACGGACCGAACCCCGCAGGGACCCACTAGAACCACCGGGAGCCAAGGTGCAACCAGGTCACCGTACAATGGACGGGCCACGTGGGAACACAGATCACACAATAGCACCCCAATGGCTCAACTCCCCGGGCGAAAAAAAGTCAGTCCGGTTGCCTAACACCAGCACCAATCATAAAATAAAAGAAAAACAACTAAAATGCACCGCAGACCACCCAAAAAAAACAAAATACCTCCAACTCCGTCCCCACTCCCAAACTAAAAACCCCAATATCTTCCTAACCCCCGTTCCAAAAGACACCAAATTTTACCCACCCCCCTTTTAGACCACCCTACACCGAATTGTAACACCAAAAAGAAAAAAAACACTAAAAAAAAAAACACGCAAACTACCACAACAGAAAAAACGCCTAAAACAGAAAAGTACCCAACAAAAATTAAAAAAAAAACCCACCAACTAAAGAGAACACCTAACCACCCCACTTCACAAAAAATAATTAAAAAAGAATGAGAAAATACCAGAAAAAACGAAGAGATAACGCACAGCCGATCCTCACTAGACGACAGCTCAGGAGCAACCTTAAGAGAGTCATAGTTACTCCCGCCGTTTACCCGCGCTTGCTTGAATTTCTTCACGTTGACATTCAGAGCACTGGGCAGAAATCACATTGCGTCATCACCCCTTGGGGCCATCGCAATGCTTTGTTTTAATTAGACAGTCGGATTCCCCTGGTCCGTGCCAGTTCTAAGTTGATCGTTCTATGGCGGCCGAAGAGCCTGCCGGCCCGTCCGCCGCGCGGAAGCACGGTGACTAGACAGCCGGAGGCTCGCAGCAAGGAAGATCCGTGGGTGGCCAAGGCACGGGACCGAGCTAGGGTCCAGGCGTAAAACGCCTTTCACCTCGCCCAGGCCCGGCACGTTGGCACCGCTCCACTTCCCGACCAAGCCCGGCGCGCCACGATCCTCAGAGCCAATCCTTATCCCGAAGTTACAGATCGGGTTTGCCGACTTCCCTTACCTACATTATTCTATCGACTAGAGGCTATTCACCTTGGAGACCTGCTGCGGATATGGGTACGAGCCGGCGCGGTGTTCCCCGTGGCCCTCGCCCGGATTTTCAAGGTCCGAGGGGAAGATCCGGACACCGCCGTAAGTGCGGTGCTCTTCGCGTTCCAAACCCTATCTCCCTCCTAGAGGATTCCAGGGAACTCGAACGCTTATAGAGAAGAGACAACTCTCCCCGGACCTCCCTACGGCTTCTCCGGGTCATTTCGGGTCACCCCGACGAGTCCTCTGGTGAGGGCCCGAATTGGAGCGGTTCCGCTGCCGGGTTCCGGAATAGGAACCGGATTCCCTTTCGCCCGAACGGTGCCTGCACTAGAGCGCGACGGCGTAGACGCGGGCCGGGCGCGTCGTCACGCCCCCAGACCGAATACGGCCTGTGGCGTGGGACGCGGCCCCGGTATTCCCGCGCTACGCCGAGTGCGTCATTGTAACATTAACGGCAACCATTCTCTTCGGATTTCTCCTAGGGCTTAGGATCGACTGACTCTTGTGCAACAGCTGTTCACAAGAAACCCTTCTCCACATCAGTCCTCCAGGGCCTCGCTGGAGTATTTGCTACTACCACCAAGATCTGCACCGGCGGCGGCTCCAGGCGGGCTCACGCCCAGACCCTTCCGCGCTCACCGCCGCGACCCTCTTACTCGTCAAGGCTTAACGGCGACTCCCCGTGAGGGGCGGCCCGATTTGCCGTTGACGGCAGAGTATAGGCACGACGCTACAGCGCCATCCATTTTCAGGGCTAGTTGCTTCGGCAGGTGAGTTGTTACACACTCCTTAGCGGATTCCGACTTCCATGGCCACCGTCCTGCTGTCTTAAGCAACCAACGCCTTTCATGGTTTCACGTGAGCGTCGAATCAGGCGCCTTAACTCTGCGTTTGGTTCATCCCACAGCGCCAGTTCTGCTTACCAAAATTGGCCCACTTGGCATCTCTGATCCGAGTCCCGCGGCTTCACTTTTAAGCAAGCCGGGGCTCTCATCTATTGGGAGTTTGAGAATAGGTTGAAGTCGTTTCGACCCCATCACCTCTAATCATTCGCTCTACCGGATGAGACTCGTCTCTTCCCGAGAGCCAGCTATCCTGAGGGAAACTTCAGAGGGAACCAGCTACTAGATGGTTCGATTGGTCTTTCGCCCCTATACCCAGCTCAGACGATCGATTTGCACGTCAGAATCGCTTCGGACCTCCACCAGGGTTTCCCCTGGCTTCGTCCTGGCCAGGCATAGTTCACCATCTTTCGGGTACCAGCGTGTGCGCTCCTGGTGCGTCTCCACTCGTGATGAGAACGAGACGCCCCGGGAGTGCGGGGCTCCGACGAGTGATCGTACGGGGGCCCATCCTCCCAACGGGATGCGCTCCTAAAGGAGGCACCCCTGACACTTTCATTGCGCCTTTAGGTTTTACACCCAATGACTCGCGCACACGCTAGACTCCTTGGTCCGTGTTTCAAGACGGGTCGGATAAGTTCCCGAATCTGAAGCGCCGCCGACTGGCGGACTGGGCCGTGCCGGAGTGCTCACCCACCAGGGGCCCGAGCGCCTAGCCGGGCGTGTCCGTTAAGGCACCCCCTGGTAAACGCCCGGTCTTGCGGGGAGACGGCGGCGCTCGCTAGTGGAGCGGCCCAGCGCCGTAGTCTTTCGATACCGCCCGGAACGACGGCCGCGGTGCCGGGGAGCTGTCACGTGACCGCCACAGAAGTGGAGGCCCCGAGCCAGACAATCTCCCGGACCTTAGACCGCCGCAGAGCGGGTCGCGACGTCCTACTAAGGGAGAAGTGCGGTCCCCCGCGGGAACGCGACACCGTGGGGGGCGGCCCACCCACCGCCACGGACGAGCCGGACGGGGCGAAAGGCCATCCCCCCTGTCGGGGTGCGAACCCGGCGAGAAGACGTGAATCTCCCGTTTCGGGGCTTCGGGTCTTTTCCGTTTACCCCTGAGCGGTTTCACGTACTCTTGAACTCTCTCTTCAAAGTTCTTTTCAACTTTCCCTCACGGTACTTGTTCTCTATCGGTCTCGTGGTTGTATTTAGCCTTAGATGGAGTTTACCACCCGCTTAGGGCTGCACTCTCAAGCAGCCCGACTCTAAGGAGGGACCCACCCGGGGCCGGCACCGGTCATCTACGGGCCTGGCACCCTCTTCGGACCGTGGCCCCGTTCAAGATGGACTTGAACGCGGTGCACGGACCCCGGGTTAAACGGGCACTCCTAAACACTACATTTCCCTAAAGGCGAGGCCTTTGGGATTCAGTGCTGGGCTCGTCCCTGTTCGCTCGCAGCTACTAGGGGAATCCTTGTTAGTTTCTTTTCCTCCGCTTACTAATATGCTTAAATTCGGCGGGGAGTCCCACCTGATCTGAGGTCGACGACAACATGCTTTTACGCCCCAGCAACAAAGAGGGGGTAAGAGTCCGACTCGGCCAGACAGGCGTATATCAGTCTCGAGCCACGCTAGAGGTCTGCCGCTGCCAGCCCCCAGGCGAGAGGGAGGCGGCCGACGAACCGCCCGGCCCATACACCACGCACAGCACTAAGAGCGTTCCCCCGACGCATTGTAGTGGAGCCGTCCCGAAAAATGCCACGCGGCCGCTAAGAGTCCACACTTCACGGGTCAGCGCAAAGGCGGGCTACGTGCGACCGGGACACCGGGGCGGTTGTCCGTCTCTCACGAGCTACAAGCGTACTCAAAAAGGAGGCGACTAAGCGTGCGGGCGGGGCCCGAACCCCGAAGGGAGCGGGCACCGGAGCCGTGGCGGGCGCCAGCTCTCGCATCCGACCGCCGCCGCGCCATCCCTCGAAAGAGAGTGGCGCGCGGGGAGGAGCGGGCGGTG
>CANUHP010000049.1:17500-20000 GCA_948150685.1 Rhaphigaster nebulosa
AAGTCAGACATTTGACGGATACGTCGCCGGTACTGTGACCGTGCGATCTGTGGTGTTATCTAGAGTCATCAAGCAGACGCCCGGGCGAGCCGGGCGAATGGTTTTGATCCAATAAAAGCGTCCTTTCCATCGCTGGTCGGGACTTGGTTGCATGTATTAGCTCTAGAATTACCACAGTTATCCACGTGAGTGGCATATATCCGGTAAACTATGACCGGTTTACTGAGCCTTTTGCGGTTTCACTTTAAGTCAGCTCGTACTGAGACTTGCATGGCTTAAGCTTTGAGACAAGCATATAACTACTGGCAGGATCAACCAGGGAGGAGCCGGGAAGATGGGTTACTGCGACCCCGCTTCGCCATAAGGCCCCTCCTATATATATTTTACAATTCTTTAAGGTTCAACCACCGCGCTAACCTGGGCCTGCCGGAACACTAGCCCGCCTTCGGAGCTGACGGCGCCCCCCCGGCGTACCGGGAAAGGACACCCGCCGCTCGACGGGAGGCCGGCGAGGCTGAGGCGCGCGGTGAAGTCCTCACACTTTACAGACATCTCCACCCGGGTCTGGGCGGTGTAGGGCACTGCCTCGGGGACTGCTGCCCGGCCGTCGGCTCGGGAGTAGCCCCAATTGCTTGAAGCATGCCCTCGAAATGTAGGTCGGGCGGAGCGTGTGTCGGCCTATGACCTGCACACGCCCAACGCCCGCGATCGTTTATATTCGCCAGGGCGTGCGAAACATTGTAAGTTTCGGGTAACTCATGACGTGACCCCCGCAGCGACTACTAGGAGGAAGAGAAAGGGTGCTACATCAAAAGCGCCGGCGGATTACAAAGACCCCCTACTGCGCCGACAGGAAGTCTCCTGCCGGGCAGCGGTGGACCCTTTGATGTAAAACCGCCGACGAATGAGCATCCGGACTTCCAATCCCAGCCGCCGAGCGGAGAGACTGATGGCCGCATAGGGGCCCCTAAAAGACCCCGCAGCCGAGCTGTAGTACATATAGGAATCTTCACCGGCATTCAGGTGACGTTCTCCCAAGCGGTGCGTGCGCACCACCCCATCTCAGATAATGTCCCGGGGAAGGCCCCTATGCTTCATATATCGTATACTTGATACGATATATTTTATTATATGCCGATGTAGCTTCATTAATATATAATAAAGCATCACCAAATAAGTTATGGGGGAAAAAATTTTAGGCATAGCGGTGCGTGCGCACCCCTCCCATACCTCGTCGGCAAATGGAAAAATACTAAAAAAAAAATAAGCGACCGCCTTTATATATAATAATTAAATAATTATTCCTCGGCATCATAGTACAGCATAATTATAACTTTTATACCATCATTGCCCCAATTTCTTATATACGTTTAAACAGCTGTCATAAGAGCGGTGCGTGCGCACCCCCTTTCGTCTACAAAAGTTCAGAGTTGCCTCCTGAAGATGAGGAGCGGTGCGTGCGCACCCCCCTTTCGGACTTAGAAAAAAAATAAAGTTTTATATGCTTATCTTCCCGCACATATGTACGGGGCGAAGTGCAATAAAACCATGTAAGGCCGACTGCGCCTTTATATATAAAAACATAAAAAAAATAAAATACGCCCGCCTTTACATATAATACCATATATGATAATAAAATAATTATTCGTTGTCATCATAGTGCAGCATAATTCGAACTTTTATATCAAAACATTATAACGTCATTGGTCGAAGTTCTTATATACGTGGTATTCGAAGGGCAGGGCGGTGCGTGCGCACCCCTAGCATTACTTGCTAGGAATAAAAACGGAATGCTTAAACATAAAATAAAATTTTTAAAAAAATTACAGATGGTCCTTGCGCTTTTATATAACACCTCGTTATGAATAAGTGTTATTCGAAAGGCAGGGCGGTGCGTGCGCACCCCTCGCCGGACTTTGTGATAAAAAAAAAAATTAATAATTACAAAACCCACGCCCGCTTCTAAATAGGTTAACTTACAAGTGCCTTTCCGACTAAAGAGCGGTGCCTGCGCACCCCTCACTCTCTCAAACGAAATATTGTATTATATGACTGCATAATATTGAGATAGCGGTGCATGCGTAGAAAAGTGAGAGGTACGAAACTAAAGAATACGCGACCACTCGTTGCCTTACAGCACCCAAAAGAAACACGCATATGTACGGGAGCATAATACATCTCAACGTATCGCATACTTCATTCATACATCATACGGCCTCCCCAAATAAGCTGTGAAAAATAATTTGTAGGCAGATCGGTGCGTGCGCACCCTCGCATAAATCGTGGGGACATGGAAACAAAATAACACCCGCTTTTATATATATAATACCTTACATAATAATACGATAATAAATTAATGCTTTATTATCATTAAAGTACAACATCATTCGAGCGTTTAAACTAAAACATTATTAGAGCATTTGTCGAATGCTTATTATACACGCGATTTTCGAAAGGCGGGCCGGGATTGGGGAGGATTAACAAAACAAGAAAATTAATA
>CANUHP010000049.1:25000-33364 GCA_948150685.1 Rhaphigaster nebulosa
CTGCTCAGGAGCATGGGAAACTACCCTTTCCATTCTTACAGCCAGTATCCGGTGCCAGTGCCGCACCACCACTGAGGATACCGAGATCGGCCGATAGTCCCCCGGACCATTCACCCTCTCCACCTTTGGAATCATGGTGATCCTCGCCCTGAGCAGCGCAGGAGGCATTCTACCTTCCCACATGATCAGGTCGAAGACCAGCGCCCTCATCCTCCAGGGAGCCCCCTTCCAAGCGGAAGGGAGTACTCTATCAAGTCCGGGTGCCGATTTCTGGTCCGGAGACAACCGGAGAACCTCGTCCCTCGTTACTGGGGTCCATAAATTAACTTCCCGGGAAACCCGGGATCCCCTAACCTCACCCCCATCCCAGGGTCGGGAGGGATTCTCAATGATAGGGGCCCAGTAATCGCGTAGGGCTTCAGGTGTGTGGAGTGGCGGCCCTCCACCAGAGCCCAGTATGCTCTGAGCGGCCGCCCTCTTGTCCTTTTTCCACAACTCCTGAATTCTCGCATATTGTGCCCTGCGATTCTCCGGGCGTCGGTCCCCCCCATTCCTAATCGGGAGCCGATCCCTCGGGGCCGCCCCGCGGGCCTCCTGCGGCTCACGCACAGCCAACCAATCAGAGATCAAATCGGCTAAACGATCACCAACAGAAGTACCCGACAGGGCCTCTTCGGCCAGAGACACCAACCGGCGGAGAACCGGAGGCAGCGTGGGAGACATAATCTCCCCCACCAACCCCCGAATCGCCGCCGCCAGAGTCTCCCGTCCTGCACCCCTAATCTGAACACCGGGGTCGTCCGGAATCTCTTGGGGCGCTCCCAATTCTCCGTTCCCCATAATTCCCCTATACAACAGTTTGGCCCTTGCTCCCTTGACCGAGTCGGGCGTCCGAGGTGGCATGAGGTCAGCCAGCGCTTTGTTGATACTGCCCTGATAGCCCCGAGCCCTCACCTTCCGCTCGGCTGAAGCCAGGACAGCCAACTCCTCATAGGACCATCTCTTGTGAACCCTCTCCACATCAATGCCGCGATTAAAAGCTTCGGGATGGGAGGCCCTCAAGTGGACTCCCAGGCCCGTCACTGTCGTGAACTCTCGTCCACACTCGCCACATTGATGCGTCGGGGGGTCCCTATTCATACTTGGTCAAGGAAACCCACCTGTCGTACGCAAAGCGGTATCCCGGACATTCTCTCGAGAGCACATCGTGCTCATCGGGTTTGCCGACCGCCTTACATGCCGCGCAGGTAGGCCCCCTCTTTCCTTTTAGAGACGGACACGCCTCCCTCTTATGGCCCTCGCCAGTGCAATAGGAGCATACGATAGTGCCCTCCGCCAACCCGCACCCGCGCTTCGCCGTATGACCATACCGATGACACCGGAAACACCGGTTGACCTCGACAAAGTCATCGACTCGGCACGAGTACCAGTCGACGAAAAGCCGCCCCCTACCTTTCATCAGCCGCCACACATCTGGAGAGACCGACAGCACGAGGTTGGTTTTTCCGTCCGCCCTGCTCCTCGCCCCCGTCCTGTGGGACACCTTTAACGCGTCCCCAGCCACTGCCTTAACCCCCGGGAAGTTCTGGGACCTAATACACCCCAGGACTTCGGCATCAGTGAATGATGCCGGAACATCATATAGGATCATTTTGGGGTTGTTCCCCCCCACCGGCCTGGCTACCAATCCCACCTTCTCTAGACTTTTGTCCTTTAGGACCCTCTCAAGGGAGACCTTGTCCGGCATCTCTAGCTCGACCCGATCATTCCCTCTTTTCCTCATCCTTTGGACTCGCCACCCGCTATCACTGGGTTTTACGGCGTCCTTCAATGCTGCTTGGATCTCATCAGCTGTCTTAGTGGCCGACCCTTCCTTCACCTTTACCACCGCAATGGTGGCTCCGGCTTTGGACGTATGCGTCGACCCAGCTGCGGCCGCATATGATGCCGGACCCCTCAACCCCACACTGGGAACCACCGGGACCTGAGGAGTGGCACGGACCGTCTTTACTAGTTCCGCCATCTGCTCTCGGAGCTGAGACATCTCCCCCTCTACCTTTGCGAGTCTATCCTGGCTCCCGTCAGCGGACCCGGTTCCCAGGGCCTCCAGTCTCAGACAGCGCTTCTCTAACTTCAGGAAGGCAGTCGCGAAAACCCTTACGGAATCGATTAAGATATCCGTGTGGGGCTTAAGGAGCCTCGCCGCTGTCTGAGAGACTCTGGTTCCGCCATAGGCGGCCCTGATCTCCCTATCCGCCTCGAGAGCCCGCTCAAACTCCTCGAAAATCGAGGAGCTAGGTGGAAATGCCTCAAACTCCTTGAGATTCCATTCAACCAGCTCCTCCCTCAGGGACACCTCCCCCACCCCCAACCTTGGGACACACTCCTCGGGCCCCCCCTCGTCCGAGAGCACATCCGGTGCCTGCGCACCCCCCCTCTCGGCCATCACAGGGGCAAAAAGATGGACCAAATCAAAAAGCCCACCTCAAAGGTGACTTTGAGGCGACCTTTGACCCCTTGGGACTTGACCGGGACCCAAACAAACGGACGAGCAGGACTCGCGTCAACGCCCTCTGTCCTTTAAAAAAAACCGCACGCGAATCGGACCACCAGGGCCGGAGATATCAAAAAGATAATCCCCGTACCGAAGAAAAGATGGCCGATCCGTGGAACCACTGAGGGCGGTTCCCGTGGGCTGGAACCTGGGCGGATCTTCGCTACCCCCCACCCGGCCTACAAGATGGCAGCCTGACCCTCCCCCTCACGCCTATTGGCCGCCGAGAATACGGTGGACGGACCGAACCCCGCAGGGACCCACTAGAACCACCGGGAGCCAAGGTGCAACCAGGTCACCGTACAATGGACGGGCCACGTGGGAACACAGATCACACAATAGCACCCCAATGGCTCAACTCCCCGGGCGAAAAAAAGTCAGTCCGGTTGCCTAACACCAGCACCAATCATAAAATAAAAGAAAAACAACTAAAATGCACCGCAGACCACCCAAAAAAAACAAAATACCTCCAACTCCGTCCCCACTCCCAAACTAAAAACCCCAATATCTTCCTAACCCCCGTTCCAAAAGACACCAAATTTTACCCACCCCCCTTTTAGACCACCCTACACCGAATTGTAACACCAAAAAGAAAAAAAACACTAAAAAAAAAAACACGCAAACTACCACAACAGAAAAAACGCCTAAAACAGAAAAGTACCCAACAAAAATTAAAAAAAAAACCCACCAACTAAAGAGAACACCTAACCACC
This sequence comes from Rhaphigaster nebulosa, assembly GCA_948150685.1. Classification (NCBI taxonomy): domain Eukaryota; kingdom Metazoa; phylum Arthropoda; class Insecta; order Hemiptera; family Pentatomidae; genus Rhaphigaster; species Rhaphigaster nebulosa. The sequence continues at coordinate 28,268 of CANUHP010000049.1, forward strand.
CCACTTCACAAAAAATAATTAAAAAAGAATGAGAAAATACCAGAAAAAACGAAGAGATAACGCACAGCCGATCCTCACTAGACGACAGCTCAGGAGCAACCTTAAGAGAGTCATAGTTACTCCCGCCGTTTACCCGCGCTTGCTTGAATTTCTTCACGTTGACATTCAGAGCACTGGGCAGAAATCACATTGCGTCATCACCCCTTGGGGCCATCGCAATGCTTTGTTTTAATTAGACAGTCGGATTCCCCTGGTCCGTGCCAGTTCTAAGTTGATCGTTCTATGGCGGCCGAAGAGCCTGCCGGCCCGTCCGCCGCGCGGAAGCACGGTGACTAGACAGCCGGAGGCTCGCAGCAAGGAAGATCCGTGGGTGGCCAAGGCACGGGACCGAGCTAGGGTCCAGGCGTAAAACGCCTTTCACCTCGCCCAGGCCCGGCACGTTGGCACCGCTCCACTTCCCGACCAAGCCCGGCGCGCCACGATCCTCAGAGCCAATCCTTATCCCGAAGTTACAGATCGGGTTTGCCGACTTCCCTTACCTACATTATTCTATCGACTAGAGGCTATTCACCTTGGAGACCTGCTGCGGATATGGGTACGAGCCGGCGCGGTGTTCCCCGTGGCCCTCGCCCGGATTTTCAAGGTCCGAGGGGAAGATCCGGACACCGCCGTAAGTGCGGTGCTCTTCGCGTTCCAAACCCTATCTCCCTCCTAGAGGATTCCAGGGAACTCGAACGCTTATAGAGAAGAGACAACTCTCCCCGGACCTCCCTACGGCTTCTCCGGGTCATTTCGGGTCACCCCGACGAGTCCTCTGGTGAGGGCCCGAATTGGAGCGGTTCCGCTGCCGGGTTCCGGAATAGGAACCGGATTCCCTTTCGCCCGAACGGTGCCTGCACTAGAGCGCGACGGCGTAGACGCGGGCCGGGCGCGTCGTCACGCCCCCAGACCGAATACGGCCTGTGGCGTGGGACGCGGCCCCGGTATTCCCGCGCTACGCCGAGTGCGTCATTGTAACATTAACGGCAACCATTCTCTTCGGATTTCTCCTAGGGCTTAGGATCGACTGACTCTTGTGCAACAGCTGTTCACAAGAAACCCTTCTCCACATCAGTCCTCCAGGGCCTCGCTGGAGTATTTGCTACTACCACCAAGATCTGCACCGGCGGCGGCTCCAGGCGGGCTCACGCCCAGACCCTTCCGCGCTCACCGCCGCGACCCTCTTACTCGTCAAGGCTTAACGGCGACTCCCCGTGAGGGGCGGCCCGATTTGCCGTTGACGGCAGAGTATAGGCACGACGCTACAGCGCCATCCATTTTCAGGGCTAGTTGCTTCGGCAGGTGAGTTGTTACACACTCCTTAGCGGATTCCGACTTCCATGGCCACCGTCCTGCTGTCTTAAGCAACCAACGCCTTTCATGGTTTCACGTGAGCGTCGAATCAGGCGCCTTAACTCTGCGTTTGGTTCATCCCACAGCGCCAGTTCTGCTTACCAAAATTGGCCCACTTGGCATCTCTGATCCGAGTCCCGCGGCTTCACTTTTAAGCAAGCCGGGGCTCTCATCTATTGGGAGTTTGAGAATAGGTTGAAGTCGTTTCGACCCCATCACCTCTAATCATTCGCTCTACCGGATGAGACTCGTCTCTTCCCGAGAGCCAGCTATCCTGAGGGAAACTTCAGAGGGAACCAGCTACTAGATGGTTCGATTGGTCTTTCGCCCCTATACCCAGCTCAGACGATCGATTTGCACGTCAGAATCGCTTCGGACCTCCACCAGGGTTTCCCCTGGCTTCGTCCTGGCCAGGCATAGTTCACCATCTTTCGGGTACCAGCGTGTGCGCTCCTGGTGCGTCTCCACTCGTGATGAGAACGAGACGCCCCGGGAGTGCGGGGCTCCGACGAGTGATCGTACGGGGGCCCATCCTCCCAACGGGATGCGCTCCTAAAGGAGGCACCCCTGACACTTTCATTGCGCCTTTAGGTTTTACACCCAATGACTCGCGCACACGCTAGACTCCTTGGTCCGTGTTTCAAGACGGGTCGGATAAGTTCCCGAATCTGAAGCGCCGCCGACTGGCGGACTGGGCCGTGCCGGAGTGCTCACCCACCAGGGGCCCGAGCGCCTAGCCGGGCGTGTCCGTTAAGGCACCCCCTGGTAAACGCCCGGTCTTGCGGGGAGACGGCGGCGCTCGCTAGTGGAGCGGCCCAGCGCCGTAGTCTTTCGATACCGCCCGGAACGACGGCCGCGGTGCCGGGGAGCTGTCACGTGACCGCCACAGAAGTGGAGGCCCCGAGCCAGACAATCTCCCGGACCTTAGACCGCCGCAGAGCGGGTCGCGACGTCCTACTAAGGGAGAAGTGCGGTCCCCCGCGGGAACGCGACACCGTGGGGGGCGGCCCACCCACCGCCACGGACGAGCCGGACGGGGCGAAAGGCCATCCCCCCTGTCGGGGTGCGAACCCGGCGAGAAGACGTGAATCTCCCGTTTCGGGGCTTCGGGTCTTTTCCGTTTACCCCTGAGCGGTTTCACGTACTCTTGAACTCTCTCTTCAAAGTTCTTTTCAACTTTCCCTCACGGTACTTGTTCTCTATCGGTCTCGTGGTTGTATTTAGCCTTAGATGGAGTTTACCACCCGCTTAGGGCTGCACTCTCAAGCAGCCCGACTCTAAGGAGGGACCCACCCGGGGCCGGCACCGGTCATCTACGGGCCTGGCACCCTCTTCGGACCGTGGCCCCGTTCAAGATGGACTTGAACGCGGTGCACGGACCCCGGGTTAAACGGGCACTCCTAAACACTACATTTCCCTAAAGGCGAGGCCTTTGGGATTCAGTGCTGGGCTCGTCCCTGTTCGCTCGCAGCTACTAGGGGAATCCTTGTTAGTTTCTTTTCCTCCGCTTACTAATATGCTTAAATTCGGCGGGGAGTCCCACCTGATCTGAGGTCGACGACAACATGCTTTTACGCCCCAGCAACAAAGAGGGGGTAAGAGTCCGACTCGGCCAGACAGGCGTATATCAGTCTCGAGCCACGCTAGAGGTCTGCCGCTGCCAGCCCCCAGGCGAGAGGGAGGCGGCCGACGAACCGCCCGGCCCATACACCACGCACAGCACTAAGAGCGTTCCCCCGACGCATTGTAGTGGAGCCGTCCCGAAAAATGCCACGCGGCCGCTAAGAGTCCACACTTCACGGGTCAGCGCAAAGGCGGGCTACGTGCGACCGGGACACCGGGGCGGTTGTCCGTCTCTCACGAGCTACAAGCGTACTCAAAAAGGAGGCGACTAAGCGTGCGGGCGGGGCCCGAACCCCGAAGGGAGCGGGCACCGGAGCCGTGGCGGGCGCCAGCTCTCGCATCCGACCGCCGCCGCGCCATCCCTCGAAAGAGAGTGGCGCGCGGGGAGGAGCGGGCGGTGAGCCTCGCGGCAGAGTGAGCACGTCCTGTCCGGCCTGGCTTTCGCCGGCGGAATTTTTCAAGGGACCCGGCGAGGGGGCGGCAAGAAGCCGCCCACGCCGGGAGCCCCCATCCCGACCCAGGGCGGACATCCCGGAGGAGGTCGACGCCCGAGAGGGTCAACTGTGGTCGAGACAAGCGTTACTGCCTCTTTTGAAGACGACCCTCAGACAGGGGTGGCCCTTGGTTCTAGCCCAGGGCCGCAATGTGCGTTCGAAATGTCGATGCTCATGTGTCCTGCAGTTCACACGACGACGCGCAGTTTGCTGCGTCTTTCATCGACCCACGAGCCGAGTGATCCACCGCTCAGGGTAGTATATGATATAAGAATAGCCTGTGGCTATTCTTAAATTTATGTGCGTCATTGTCAGCAAATTATCAGCGGCCTCAGGCAGGGCGTGTTGCCAGGCCGCCGAATCTCGCAACATCCTCGCGTCCTCCGAGTAGAATCGGGAACGGGGATGGAGGAGATGGTTGAATTGATTGGCGGGGTCCCCGGCCTGTGAGACCGGGGTCGGCAGCTCCGGGCCTCCCGGGAGTGAAAGCCGGGCACCTCCGAGCTCTACCTCAGACTGAGAGACGAAGAGACCCCTTGCGGCGCCGAGTGATGAGCTTCGAATGAGGCTCGCTCGGCGAAAGGCCTGTCGGCCACGGGGTCTCTCGCCAAAGTGCAGTCTGAGGGTGTTTAGAGCCGGGAGCCCAGCGGACACTTTGCCCGCCCCGGGAGGAGCACCTGCTGCCGCCCCTTACCGCCGCCGCCGGGCCGAGACCCGGACGGCAGTTAAGTTTGTGAGGCTTAAAGTTTATTTGACAAGTTATGCCATCGAGCCGGAAGGCAAGAGACACAAGCATGCAAATCTTTAATGATCCTTCCACAGGTTCACCTACGGAAACCTTGTTACGACTTTTACTTCCTCTAAATGATCAAGTTCGGTCATCTTTCCAGCGAAACCGATACCGAACGAGCCGGTGCCGGTTACCGCCGGTCCGAAGACCTCACTAAATCATTCAATCGGTAGTAGCGACGGGCGGTGTGTACAAAGGGCAGGGACGTAATCAACGCGAGCTTATGACTCGCGCTTACTGGGAATTCCTCGTTCATGGGGAACAATTGCAAGCCCCAATTCCTAGCACGAAGGAGGTTCAGCGGGTTGCCCGGACCTTTCGGACAGGGGAGAACACGCTGATTCCTTCAGTGTAGCGCGCGTGCGGCCCAGAACATCTAAGGGCATCACAGACCTGTTATTGCTCAATCTCGTGCGGCTGAGAGCCGCCTGTCCCCTTAAGAAGAATAATTGTCGCCGGTAGGTATTTATACCGGGAGCGCCTAGTTAATAGGTCAGAGTCTCGTTCGTTATCGGAATTAACCAGACAAATCAGTCCACCAACTAAGAACGGCCATGCACCACTACCCACTGAATCGAGAAAGAGCTATCGATCTGTCAATCCTTCCAATGTCCGGGCCTGGTGAGGTTTCCCGTGTTGAGTCAAATTAAGCCGCAGGCTCCACTCCTGGTGGTGCCCTTCCGTCAATTCCTTTAAGTTTCAGCTTTGCAACCATACTTCCCCCGGAACCCAAAAGCTTTGGTTTCCCGGGGAAAGCTCCCCGCCGAGTCATCGGAGGAACATCGGCGGATCGCTGGC
>CANUHP010000050.1:0-93178 GCA_948150685.1 Rhaphigaster nebulosa
AGATCCTTCATTTTCAATCATCATGAATTCGTAAGTATATTTATTGCTTTAGCCATTTCTTATTTTTATCTAAACCTGCTCTCTTCTTATGTGAATCTGTTTTATTTTTAGTTCTATCAGAGATTTTAAAGCTCTCTTCAACCGATTAAACGATGGCGCTCGCTATGTGCATAAATTGAATTATATTCAGATCGGACGGCCATACATCATCGGAGAACTGGAACATGTTGAAACGAAAATGGGATTAGCGTTGATCGCTACGTTAAAGGATCATGATAATTCTATCAGAGTGTATCTTCCTAAACGTTTTAAGATGTCGGTTGAAGACATCGAGGCTTTTAACAATAGCGATGAAATAATTTCTTTAGTGTATAATGGAAGAATTGGTTATAAAGATGATGTTTCATTTATTTAAAAATTCTATTTCTTGTATCTAATATTATGATGAAATAAATTTTTTTATTTTATAAAGTTGTATTTTCTTTTATTAACTATACCCTATATCTTTGTTTGTGTATAAAAGTTAAACTTTTTAAGGATTAGCAGTTCAAAGTCCATTGCTTACTTTCAAAGGAAGGATTATGGGATAGCGCATTATTGCGAAATCTAAATTTGTTTACTTTTTAGCGGAAGGACTGACAAGTCCTATTTCATTCTTTATATTTTGGTATTAGCAGCACAAAGTCCAAAAGTTGTTATAGGATTAAGGAGCTCTAGAATTTATTTATGTTTTAGGGATTAACAGTTCAAAGTCCAACTGTTGTTATTGGATTAAGAAGCTCTACTCTTTGTATACTTTGTAGAGATTAACAGTTCAAAGTCCATCGTTTACTTTCAGCAAATGAATTAAGAGATTTAGAATTATTCAAGTGTGACATTATCTATCCTGATATCATTAAAGTTAAATATGGTAAAGGTTATGTAACCGTTGTGAAGGTTACCTACTATAAAGTGGATACCTGACCCTTCGATAAAACAAAAAAAAAAAACAAAAAAAAAACAATCTAGCCGTTTGAATATTATATTACACCAATACGTCTTACATGAAAATTCTGATTCCCCTAGGGTGCTATGAAACACCTCTTAGCAATGGTTCTCATCCTGATGAAGTCCATAAATGTTCTGTCCAACAGAAAGTTAGTATGCAAAAGCAAGATGGACTCGTCAAAATTGATTGAACTGATTGTTGATTAATCGATAAACAAACTTCGATGAGAAAACAAGTACTGATAGTGGTGCCTCATAGGCGAACTTTTGGTATTTTTGGGAAAAAATTGTGGTCATAATTGTGCTATAACTACCACGATTGTGCTCATATGAGTTAATTTTAGTATTATCTATAATCCGATAAAGCTAAACATTCTAATATTGACAGTCACCTGCACAAAACAAGACATTTTGATATAGAAATATCTAATAAATAGTTATTATTTCATGAAAGAAATCAAACAATTTGAATTATGAAGCGAGTATGGAGAAGGGTTAATATGAATATTTCTAAATTATCAGTATATTTCTGGAAGAATCTTGAATAAAGATTTGATAAACAACAGAAAATATTTGATCAGTCAACGTTTCGCCAATTCGGTCATTATTAGGAGTGAAAAAAACAAACAACATAATATCATACAAATGGGGACCAAATATAGCACATCTTACATCAGCATTCTCAAATAATATCAACTACTGATAATACATCATCTCAAAACAGTATTATATACAAATATTTGCTAATAAAATATTTTTTTTTTATTTCTAAAATCATTAAAAATTGACAAATATCAATAAAGTAACAGGCAAAATCAATTATAAAAATAAAAATAATATCTAAAATTGGTTAAAATATACTAAAAATATAAAGCTATGTTAAAAATTAGAGATCGAAGTCTAAGCAGTAAAAGACCTACTCAAAGGATATTATCAATAATGTAAAAGAAAATGATGGATTCGGTCAAACATTAAGCATGGTATTATTGTCGAATTGTATTTTGCCGTTAGAAGTTGATGAGAAATGACCAAAAATCAATAAAAACCGCTAAAATTACTAAAAACCACTAAAATTATGGGACTTCAAGTTATGAAAAATGTAAATATTTGGAATTTTAAAGAGGGAAAGTGTGATCAGAATTGTGCTCCAACTGCCACGATTTTGCTCATATTAGTTACTGTTAATATTATCTATCATCCGATGATGGCAAACATTCTAATATTCAAAATTATCTTAAATTCTAATTCTAAATTATCAGTATATTTCTGGAAGAATCCTGAATAAAGTTTTGAGTCTCTTAAACAGCAGTAAATATCTGATCAGTCAACGTTTCGCTATTCGGGCATTATTAGGATTGAAAAAAAACATCAATATAATATCATACAAATGGGGACCAAATATAGCACATCTTACATCAACATTCTCAAATAATATCAACTATAGATAATAAATCACCTCAAAACAGATTTATATACAAATATTTGCTAATAAAAGGTTTTATTTTATTTCTAAAATCATTAAAATTGACTAAAATCAATAAAGTAACATGTAAAATCAATTATAAAAAACAAAAAAATAATATCTAAAATTGGTTAAAATATACTAAAAATTATAAAGCTATGTTAAAAATTAGAGGTAAAAGACCAGTAAAGCAGTAAAAGACCTACTCAAAAGATATTATCAAATAATTGAAAGAAAATGATGGATTCGGTTAAACATTAAGCATAATATTATTGCCGGAGTGTATTTTGCCATTAGAAGCTGATAAGAAATGACTAAAATCAATAAAAACCGCTAAAATTATGGGACTTCAAGTTATGAAAAATGTAAATATTTATAGTTGATCAAGGGGTACGCAGACGAGAGACCTCTACGTGCTGAGTAAAATGAATGGTTGGAACCGTAGGAGAAGAAGTCCAGGTGAGAAGAGGAGATTTTTTCAAATTTTTTCTAGTGATTCTGGATGATCATATGAGGCCGGAGGAGTTCGGTTATTCTCGAATCGGGGGAGCATCCTAAGGCAGATTAGGGAGATCGAGGTGGGGGCCCGAGGAAAAACGAGGACGAACGAGTGTCACCGAGGACAATGATCGGGGCCCGGCCGCTCTGCTCCGAGGGTATCCGAGAGTAGCCGAAAGGAGCCGATGATATCGCAAGGTCTGATACGAGTGCAATTAGGAACCAGGGTAGTTAATTATAATTAAATCAAGTTCAGAAAAGGGGAAACACAATTTAGGAAAGGCAAAAAATCAGTTGAGAAGACTATATTTACATAAAATTTAAATATTGGGAAGGTTAAAGAAAACGTAAGCAAATAGGTCGGTAAACGTAAACATTGGGAAGGTTGCATAAATCATAGACATTGAGAACATTATGTAAACTAGCCAGGAAAATTCCCGAGTGGAGTAAGATGCTGCGCCCTAGCGGACAGAAAATGTATAAACATTGAGGAGGTTATAGAAAATTTAATAAAGAAATAGATAGGTAAAGGTAAAAATTTGGAAAAATTGCATAAAATGTAAACATTGAGAACTGAAAAAGGTACAAAACTTTAGCTAATAATAATGACGTCATCTATCCTATATCGTCATCTATTATGAAATGATTAAAAGGCTCTTTATTATTGTTTGTAAATGATAAAAAACTTTAAGGATTTAATATTTAATTCTTTTACGGCGTTTTAATAGTTTATACTAGAGAATAAAAATACATATAAGATTAAAAAGTTGTTTTGTTTATGTTTCAGCGAGATGAGTAATGATAGAGGATTAACAGTTCAAAGTCCATTGTTAACTTTTAAAGGAAGGATTAAGAGATAGAGCATTATTGCGAAAGCTAAATTTGTTTACTTTTTAGCGGAAGTCTTAAATCATTCTTTATGTTTTGGTATTAACAGCTCAAAGTCCAAAAGCTCTTAAGGGATTAAGAAATAGTATTAATTAATATTCATTAATTAAAATTTACTGCGACATTAATTGTTCGCAGTTATTAATACCGACTCGTGTACTTTGAAAATATTTCAAAGCTATGAAAAGGTGCAACCTCTTTGGCCAACGTGATACCATCGTTTCGATTTTTTAATATATTTTAAAGATTAAAAGTTCGATAGGAACTTAATGGATTAAAAGTTAATCCTTTTAAGACCATTATTTAACTATGAGAGAATAAAAATACGTAGAACATTGACAAGTTAATCCTTTTAAGACTATTATTTATACTATCAGCTATTAAAAATACGTAGAACATTGAAAAGTTATTTAAAGTTCGAATATGAATTAATGATTAATTTATATTCATCAATTAAAATTTACTGCGACATGTTCTTGGTTATTAATACCGACTCGTGTACTTTGAAAATATTTCAAAGCTATGAAATATTTCAAAGGTATAACCTCTTTGGTCAGTGTGTCGTTTCGATTTGTCAATATATTTTAGGGATTAAAAGTTAATCCTCTAAGGACCATTATTTATACTATCAGATATTAAAAATACGTAGTACATTGAAAAGTTGTTTTGATTATGTTTCAGCGAGATAAGAAAGGTTGGGGATTAAGAATTCAAAGTCCAAGAGTTGTTATAGGATTAAGGAACTCTACTATTTATTTATATGTTAGAGATAAACAGTTCAAAGTCCATATTTGTATTTCACCTAGACATCATCCAGTTTGTCTATACATGATCCAACCTGTTTAAATGTTGGTAAAGTTAAATATTGTAAAGATTACGTAAACATTGAGAAGGTTGCACAAACACGAAAACAATGTAAAGGTTATGTAACCTTTGGGAAGGTTACAGAGTATGAAGTGGGTACCTGATCCTATAACAAAACCTTAAGTCTCTCAAACGGTAGAAAAACAAAATGGTGGTGTAAGAAAAACAAAATGGCGGTCGGGTACACTCATGCTCTATAAGGTGGATACCTGACCCTTCAATGGGTGGAGGGTGTAAATCTTGTGGGTGGAGCATAGACGAGGAGGTTCTGCGGGTCACGTGACTAGATCACGTGACTAAAATATGCGGACGGAGCATAGACCAGTAGGTGCCGCGGGTCACGTGACAGGATCACGTGACTAAAATGGTGCGGGGCATAAGGGTCACGTGACTAAAATGGGCGTGGCATATGGGTCACGTGACTAAAAAGGGGCGGGGTATAAGGGTCTCGTGACTGATAAGGGGCGTGGCATAATAGTTAAGGTTAGGTCGAGGTGAGACCACGTGGTGGTTAAGGTAGGGTCGAGGCAAGACCACGTGGTAGTTAAGGTTAGCGGTGGAGGGGATGGAGGAAATGGTGCGCCAGCTCTCCTAAATTCCCTCTACTTATATTGAAGGTACAATTGGCACGGGACACGGGAAAGAAGGATGGATTAATCCGAGAGAAAAACTTTGTAGAGTGTGCCCAGGACATGATGGACGCAAGCGTCCGAGACGAGGAAGCGCGACAGGGAGAGGGTGTTGAAGCAGGATGGAGTAGAGTGACGTATAGGAGGATCCGAACCAGACCGGAGGTATGGAAGAAAAGAGATACCGAGTTCGGTGGGAGAGAGAGAATAGCGGCGAGGGAGACCCGGAAAAGAGAGGAAGAATTGGGCAAGAGAAGAGAGAAAATGTCACGGATGCGGAAAGATAGGACACCTGGTAGCTCAATGTCCTCGCACAAAATGTTTTGAATGCGGGAATGAGAGGCACATTGCGAGGCAATGTCCCTACATGAGTAGACGAGGAGAAATGGTCCGTGGAGAACCCATGGAAATAAATGCGCAAAGGGTATGGAAAAAGTGAGGAACACCAGCGGAAACGGAGGAGTACTCAGAATCGTCAGGAACGGAAGAGGAAGGAAGTGAACCAGGAGAAGACCGAGTCCGAGGAGGGAGGAGGAAGAAGAACGCCAGCGGGGAGAGGTAGACGAGATGAAGAATGAGGAGAGGGGAAGGAGAGTGACAACCACGCTATCATAAATAATGTGGAGAGTGGATGCGTGGAATTGCCAATTGTGAGTGTCGCGAGTGGAGTGAAGTGTTTGGTAGATACGGGCAGCTCAAACACGATTATGTGTCGCGGAGCTTTAGAAGAAATTTGTAAAGGAGAAGGAATATCCCAATTACAGGTATTTAAGTGTAAATTGATCACTTTGGGTGGGCCCTGTAAAGTAGAGGGGGAGGTAGAATTGGAGCTGAATCGGTGGGTAACCCGGGAAGGGAGCCTGCGGATACACATAGTGGAGACCATGCCGAGGGAATACGGGGGGATAATAGGGTGCGATCTGTTAGGCAAATTAGGGACAAGGATTCGCAATCGGGGTCAGCGATGGGACATCCGAATAGGCGGGAAAAGGTATAGGGCGAGAAAGGGTCGGTCACGGGGCAAGATCAGAGTAGGGGCGATCAAACAGACGGAGCATTGGAGGCAGACGATAAAGCGAGAATATGCGGATATTTTTTTTACGGAAGGCGAGATATTGGAAGCTACGGGGAGAACAGTCCATGAAATTCCGCTGATACAGGAGAGGGTGACATATATCAAAGAAAGGAGGTACCCACAAGCTATGCGCCAACATATACGGGAGGAGCTCGAGAATCTCAAGACCCAAGGCATCATAGTAGATAGCACGTCGCCGTACAACAGCCCCCCTATGGGCAGTAAAGAAGAAATCCGCAGATGGGACCGAGAAGTACAGAGTAGTCGTAGACTTCAGGAAATTAAATGACAATACCATCGACGAGAAATATCCAATTCCCCGATTTGAGGAAATCATAGACAGACTGGTGGGGTCACAGTCTTCAGCACCCTGGATTTGAAAGCGGGATATCATCAAATAAGGATGCACCCCAACGACAGACACAAAACAGCATTCTCCTTCGAGCGGGGACATTACGAGTTCACGCGGATGCCGTTCGGCCTTAAAAACGCACCAATAACCTTTCAAAGGTTCATGGATGAGTTCCTAAGAGGTCTAGAAGAGGCATTTTGCCAGATATATATGGATGACCTACTAGTCTTCAGCAAAGACGAGGGGCAACATGTCGAGCACTTGAGAAAGGTATTCGACAGGCTACGGGAATTTGGGCTGAAGCTTTCGGACGAAAAATCGATCCTAGGCCAGGAGGCCATTAATTTTTTAGGGCATTCCATCTCGAAGGAGGGGATTCGGCCAGATGAAATGAAGGTGAGTAGAGGGAAAATGGGGGAGCTGGGCCACCAAAACATTTCAGCCAGTCAGAAGCGAGCATTTGACCACGTGACCTATGGCGGGAAATTTGAATTTGAATTTTCAGCTCGACCTAACCTTAACTACCACGTGGTCTCACCTCGACCTAACCTTAACTATTAGGCCACGCCCCTTTTTAGTCACGTGACCCCTATGCCACGCCCCCCTTATACCCTTATCCCTCTCCAACCAGCCAATCATATTGCTTCATCTTGATTACCCCCACCCCAAGCCGCTATTTTGTTTACAATGACGTGGTCAGCATTCACGCTTAACCACCAGGTTTATCTCCTGCACCAATTGAAGGGTCCGGTACCCACTTTATAGTCTGTAACCTCCTCTATGGTTATATAATCATAACCTATACGATGAAGGGTCCGGTGTCCACTTTATATTCTGTAACCTCCTCTATGGTTATATAATCATAACCTATACGATGAAGGGTCCGGTGCCCACTTTATAGTCTGTAACCTCCTCTATGGTTATATAATCATAACCTATACGACGAAGGGTCAGGCACCCTCTTTATACTCTGTAACCTTCTCAAAGGTTACATAACCTTTACATTGTTTTCGTGTTTGTGCAACCTTCTCAACGTTTACATAACCTTTACAATATTTAACTTTACCAACATGTAAACAGGTTGGATCATGTATAGACAAGTTGGATGATGTCTAGGTGAAATACAAATATGGACTTTGAACTGTTTATCTCTAAAACATAAATAAATGGTAGGGCTTTCTAATATTTAAATAGCTTTTGGACTTTGAACTGCTAATCCCTTTAACATAAATAAATTACAGGGCTCCTTAATCCTATAACAGCTTTTGGACATTGGGCTGTTAATACCAAGACTTAAAGAACGATACAGGACTTGTTGATCCTTCCGCTAAAATGTAAACAAATATAGATTTCGCAATAATGCTCTATCCCTTTATCCTTCCTTTGAAAGTAAACAATAAACTTTGAACTGTTAATCTCTAGAACATAAATATACAGTGCTTCTAAAACATATGCAAATATGTAGGACTTCTTACTATTAATCTTCTATCTTTACTCATCTCGCTGAAACATAAACAAAACAGCTTTTTAATCTTTATATGTATTTTTAATCTTTATATGTATTTTTAATCTTTACATATATTTTTAATCTCTCACAGTATAAACTATTAAAACCACGTAAAACATTAATGAATAACGATATAGAGTCTTTTAATCATTTCATAATAACTGGATAGGTGACGTACTTATTATTAGCCAAAGGTTTTTTATCTTTTTTCAGTTCTTAATTTTTACATTTAATGCAATCTTCCCAATTTTTACATATACCTACCTATATATCTTTTTTCTTTTTTTTTTTTTAAATTTTCTATAATCTTCTCAATGTTTATGTACATTTTCTGTCCGTTAGGGCGTAGCACCTACTCCACTTGGAGATTCATCTAGCTTGTTTAAATAATCTTCTCAATGTCTACAATTTATGCAACCTTCTCAATATTTAAATGTTATGCAATTACTGTCTTCTCAACTGATTTTTAACCATTCCTAGATTATTTCTCCCTTTTCTGAGCTTGATTTAATTATAATCAACAAATATGGCTCGTAATTGCACTCGAATCAGTCCTCGCGATGTTTTCGAGTCTTTTCGGCTACTCTCGGATGTCCTCGGAGCCGTACGAGACTGTTCGTTCTCATCGAAGTACTGGGTGATACTCACTCGTCCGCGAGTACACGAGTCGGCACTAATAACTACGAACACGATGAAGTAAATTTTAATTCATGAATATTAATTAATCATTAATTCATGTTCAACTTTTACAGGTGCACAAAACAACTGTTTAATGTTCTATGTATTTTCAATCTCTGATTGTATAATCAATGGACTTACAAATTTACAAATATATCGATAATTCAAGACGACGGTATCACGCTAGCCAAAGAGGTTATACCTTTTCACAGCTTTGAAATATTTTCAAAGTACACGAGTCGGTATTAATAACTTCGAAATAAATTTTTATTAATGAATATTAATTAATACTTAATCAACACTAATTCATAATTAGTACTAATACTACAGGTACTCTGTTCGACTTGCCTGAGTATCGCCTGACTTGGGTCAGAGCAGGTCGACTCATGCTCCGTTTCATAGCGGGTGGTGGGAGTACAATGATCGGTGGTGGGGGTACAATGATCGGTGGTGGGAGAATCTGACAGCCAATCAGATTCGAGTATTCTCGTTCTATAAATAGGGCCGTTTTGTGGAGCTCTTCCTCATTATCTCATCGTGCTAGTGACAACATATCTGGAAACGTGTGAGTTGATTTTTTTTTTTTAAACCTTTAATTCATTTTGGTTGGAGTGTAGTTTTATTTTATTGTCTCATATCAGTTTTTAAATTCATTTTTAATTTTCTCATCGATTAATTTTCTCATTGTTTAATTTTTTTCTATTATATCAGTTTTTCAATTCGTTTTTAATTGTTTAATAATTTAAAAAAATTAAGATTAATTCTTTTGTTTTCAATTAATTTTGTTTTGTTTTTTTTTCCTTATTTTATAGTTAGTGTTTTCGCTTTTCATTTTAAATTAACTTTTTATTTTTTACCATGTCGCTACTAAATAAGTGTCAATATTGTGACAGAGATTTTAGCAATCAGTTTAACAAAGTTTATCATGAAAAGTCATGCCAGACCACGCTCCCTCGACGTACTTGTGTTACCTGCGGTAAGATTTTTAATTCTGTAACGCAGTGCAGAAAGCATATACGTCGCTGTCAACCAGAAACACGGCTCGTCATGACGAAGCGAAGGCGGTTGGAGGCGGCTATAGGACCTTTATATGAGATCGAGACAGCATTCGGGGGAGACCTCAAGACATTTTTCCTCCCATGTTCTGAACCAATCGATGCAGTGGAATTTCTCTGTAATCAGACAGACACCCTACATCGGCTGATTTCAGAATATTTGGCAGAATCAGACGCTCCCCTAAAGTTTAATTTGGTTTTGGAGGCTACGTATGAAAACGTCAGAGGAGAGACGTGCGAGCGTGCTTTTAAAACCAAAAATATAACGATCTACGACATCTCTACAATCTTGAATAGCCTCAGCGGAAGCTACTCGAAAATTGCTACCGAGATGGAAGAGATGACGATGAAGGGGAGCGGATGGTTCCTTAAATGTCTTGACGGTCTTCTTTTGAAAGTCAATCGATTTAGACCTCTATAATAACAAATACGTGTCATAATATATTATAATCCATTTTTTTTTAATAAGAAGATGTTTTTAGTTGTTTTTTAAATAAGATGTTTTAACTCTTTTTTTTTTGTTTTGTTTTTTAAATACACTATAAAAATGACCAAATGAAAGAAAGGTTTAAAGGAAATTTTCAATTATTTTTCGCTTCCAGATGCTATTAAATATTTAATTTTGTAAAGTTAATTTTTAATTTTTTTTTTTAGTTGTTGATATATTATTAATGTTTTTATTTGTAAACCAAAGAATGAGTGCTACGGGATGCGTGTTATGGTCTCTGACGTGGCTATAAAATCTCGCAAACCAGTATGTTGAAAATCAGATGTGTGAATGATGGTCTTTGGCGAGGCCGTGATGGCCGGGCAAAGTTGGGGCGAGGGTTCCAGGGTGCCCGGTTCGGAACGGTGTGGGTTAGATTCCCACCTGGGGCAGTTAATATTTATTTTTCGGCGGCCCCGAGAAATAAATCTTGACACTCCCACTCTGGTTAGCTGTCAGGACAGAACCACTAAAGGCCAAAAAAAAAAAAAAGAATGTACGTTACAAAATATTAACACCAATATTATATCAACAAACCTCCCCGATGCACTCACACCTTGACGAGGCGGAGAGGCTTACTTCTAAATTATATTTAGAAAACTAAGATGAGTGCAAACGAAAGTATGAATTTTATCAAACATTTAATCCTCATTTATTTATTTTTTGTTTTTATTTATCATAGCCTAAAATATTCGCTAGGTACCAGTCGGCGCGATAAGTATATAAGGGGGAGAAGTGCAGCTATTCTTATCAGTCTTCAACATGCGTTTGGTAAAGCAACACCATACTTTGCATATTTCCAATATAGAAGATCGGGACTGTTCCGATATAAAAATATCGAGACACGGTCCTCTATTGCCCGACTCTATCAGATGTCTAGTATGTGGACCATCAAATTGCGGTAAAACTAATCTTATGCTGAGTTTAATTTATGATTCAAAGGGGTTAAGATTTGAAAATATCTATTTGTTTGCAAAATCTTTACATCAGCCAAAATATAGGCAACTAGCGCGAGTACTAGAACCTTTAGAGGATATCGGTTTTTTTTCAATACGAAGACAATTCAAATGTACCACCACCGAAGGAAGCACGTGCCAATTCTATATTTATTTTCGATGACATCGCCTGCGATAAACAAGATAACGTTCGAGCGTACTTTTGCATGGGCCGGCATAATGGTATCGACATTTTCTACTTGAGTCAGAGTTATACCAGAATTCCAAAACATCTAGTAAGAGAAAATGCAAATCTTCTAATTCTTTTCCGACAAGACGAACTTAATTTGAGAAGGATCTACGATGACCACGTCAACTCTGATATGGATTTGAAATCTTTCAAAAAAATATGTCATTGGTGTTGGAAAGATGATAAATATGCCTTTATCGTTTTAGATAAGGACAGAGAGATTTCAGATGGACGATATCGAAAAGGTTTCGATACCTATGTAATACCTTGAATGTTCACCTTAAGGTCAGTCTGTGAGTAGACATGGAAGCGTCAACATCTTCTGAAACGGTCACTCGCCAAATTATTGAAATGAGAAGAGCGATTCAACAAAAATGCAACTTGTTGAAGAGAAGTAGAGAGGAAATTGATGAGTATTTGAAGGAAAAATATAAACCTGTCATCGACTCGATGAACAGATTACACGTTATAAAAACACCATTAATCGAGAATCAGACACATTTTTACTCTCCGAGTATAAAGAAGGAGGAAAAATTATCTGATATGACATCACAATCACTGATTGAGGGAATAAAGAGGCAGAGAATTGAGGAAACACCAATGGTTAGTTCATTACAAACATTGCGACCTAGATGGTTATATACAGACTCTCCAGAGGGCGATGGAGCAATAGGTGGTCCTTTGAAAGAGGAAGTGTTCGAAAATAGTCCCCAAGATGCTAGCCCGGTTGTAACAACCAAGGAATCGAGATCCTCTTTGCAAATGGTGAGAGAAGAAGCACAAGCTCCTGAAGGCAAAGAACTAGTTGAGCACTGCTTGCAAGAGGTTGGCGAGGTAGCATCGAAGTATATTAAAAAACTAGTCAACAATGACATAAAAGATCTCGACACGATTTATGGTATAGTCTACGATGGCAATAGGTTCACCGTTGGAGATGCAGTTGTTTCAATTAGCAAAGATATTATTTCCGTGGGGGACGTTGATTACTGTGGCACATCAGGTCTTTTTGAGCTCTTGTTTATGGCAAATCCAAAACTCGATCTAGCGACAAAGGATGACTACGACAAGTACAAGAAAATATTGAATCAGACAAACGTTCACAAGAAGGAATACAGTCCCACTGGACCGATACGACAACTTAAGCACAATCTAAAATATAAAAAGGTGATATCAAAACTATTTCCGCCGAAAAAAGGAAGTGGAATTGAAGACCCCAACATTTTAGTTAATAGATTGAGAGAGTTGATCGAATCTTCTGATAGCGCCAAGAAACGGATGGAGATTCGTCGTATAGAAACGCAACTCCGAGTAGGAGGTATAATAGCTTAGTGAAAAATGTGAATGGTCTCAGTTCAATATGACGAACGTCAAAGAACAGATCGTACGCGAGCTGCACAAACCGGCAAGAAGAACATTTTAGCGAAGAAAGGTATCGATAAGAAGGTACCTACTAAAAGGTATCGATGATTTATGGCAGGCTGACTTGGTGGAGTTGATTCCGTACTCGCGAATAAATAATGGCTACAAATACCTACTCACAGTGATTGATTGCTTCTCGAAATATGATTGGGCTGTCCCGGTCAAGAATAAGACAGCGGTCGAAGTAAGGCGAGCATTCGAAAAGATATTGACTGAGAGAAAACCTCGAAATCTTCATACAGACAACGGCAAGGAGTTCTACAATAAGGAATTTAAAATGCTGATGAAAAGCAGTGGTGAGATCAACCATTATTCTACATACAGCAACCTCAAGGCTTCGATAGTGGAAAGATTCAATCGAACATTAAAGTCTATGATGTGGAAAAAGTTCAGTTTACAAGGGAACTACAAGTGGCTCCCAATTTTGAGCTCACTTCTCAGCGAATATAAAAATAGAAAACATAGTACGATAAAGATGAAGCCGATAGATGTGCGAGGGAGGGAAATCGAACAACGGCTTTTGCTCGAAGTGTACGGTAAAAAGGAACTCGCCGTGAAGATCGCCAGATATAGAGTCGGAGATCGAGTGAGAATCTCAAAATACAAGGCTCAGTTCGCTAAGGGCTATCAACCGTCTTGGACCTCCGAAATTTTTACGATCGCTCGGGTTAAAAACACCGTGCCCGTAATATATCACTTGAAGGATGACAGAGGCGAAAATATTGCAGGAGGATTCTATCAAGAAGAGCTGCAATTGGTCAAACATCCTGACTGCTACCTTGTCGAGAAGTTGATTAAAAGGAAAGGCAATAAAGTTTTGGTTAAATGGCTCGGTTTCGACAGTTCACATAACAGTTGGGAGACAGCTGACAACATCAATATATGAGACTCGATCATGGCTATAATGATCATTCAGTCATGAAACGCTGCGCTGACAACAACAAGAAGAAAAAGAAGCTACGAGTTATCATAACGCCAAAACGGATTGGAGGCAGTGCGATTAAACTGAGCGATGAAGCTAAATAATTTCAACGAATTATACCTAGAACAAAATTGAGCAATTTCGATATACTTCTGTTGGCGAAAGTGCATAAAATACGAGCGTTCCGAGGAGTGTTTATGAAAGACGAATTTCCCAGTAAACTGTGGAATAACGAATGTGCAGTTTTCAATTTGGACAAGAGCTACGTAAAAGGTACTCATTGGGTATGCTATAAGAAAGTTGGACAATTGGTTTACTTCTTTGACAGTAGTGGGGCTGAACCTCCACCTGAATTCGTTCACTATATGAAAAAATATAGAATCTCTAAAAATGATAAGCAATATCAAAAGACAGGAACTAATAATTGCGGCCAGTTATGTCTCCTCTATTTACTGGATCTCATATAATCAGGGGCAGACAAGGGTTTGGACTTCAGAAAGGTATATAAAGGAGTATCCATTAAAAGATTCATCATTCCGCTGAAGACTGTGTAGAAGAACATCATTGATTGCGAAGTTACAAATCGAATCTCTTAAAACGATAAACAATATCAATAATCGTGAACTAATTGGTCTGCTGTGCCTCCTGTATTTATTGGATCTCATATAGACAGTTCCCAATCAGGAGCAACCATGGGTTTGGACTTCAGAAAGGTATATAAAAGCGCAGCCACGAACAAAAGCATCATTCCGGTGAAGACTGTTGAAGAGTGCAGATCGTTGACGGCGAGTAATATTAGATTTCTTCAAAGTGCTGGATACTGCGTCTTGTCATCAACATGGAAATATTAAATTTGGAAGAAACTGCTACTTTAGTTGAAGGGATTGAATTTCATTCTCATCATCCTTATTCATCTACAAATCTTCAGCCAGGGGATGAAATACGTATCAGTCTGCAACATCAAGATTTATATACTCTTCCTAGTCAAAGTCTGCTTTACGTCGAAGGAAAATTTCTCAAGGAGGATGGTTCAGCAGTTCCCAGTGCATCAAAATTAACTAACAACATGTTTGCATTTTTATTTGATGAAATAAGATATGAACTGAATGGAGTGGAAATAGATCGCGTGAAAAATCCGGGAATTACTTCGACCTTGAAAAATTTGGTTTCGCTCAAGGGAGGTTTCCAGTCTTTAGATAACTGGGGATGGTGCTATCCAAAAAATGATACACTAAACATTACATCAGCAGAGGTGTACTTCAACTTATGCGTTCCTGTGTCATCTCTTCTTGGGTTCTGTGAAGATTATCAGAAGATTGTAATGAACGTGAAGCAAGAACTGATATTTGTTAGAAGTAGACATGATGAAAACTGCTACATAACAAAGCGACCAGGAACGGGAATTGAGGCGGCTGAAAAGTGTAAAATAGAACTGGAGAGACTATGCTGGAAGCTGCCTTATGTCACAGTAAATGAACATCAGAGACTGGCTTTGATGCGTCATCTCAAATCAGAAAAGATATTTTCACTAGGTTTTAGAACCTGGGAACTTTACGATTATCCTTTACTACCAGCGAGTCAGAGACAAATCTGGCCAGTTAAAACTTCAAGTCAGCTGGAAAAACCACGTTATATCATATTAACTTTTCAAACTGAAAGATTGAATAATCACGTAAAAGATGCAAGCAACTTTGATCATTGTAATATTTCCAACATCAAATTGTATTTAAATTGTAAAGCTTATCCATATGATGATTTGAATATAGATATTTCATCGAATCGGTTCGCCCTGCTCTACCATATGTACGCTTCATTTCAAAATTCCTATTATGGCGCACAAATGCAACCTCTGTCTTCTTTACAAAACTTTAAAGAAAAAGCACCTTTAATCGTTATAGATTGTTCGAAACAATCTGAATCTATAAAAAGTGGACCAGTAGATGTAAGATTAGAATTCGAATCAAAAAATATATTTCCGTCGAATACTACAGCATATTGTCTAATTATACATGATAGACTCGTAGAATATAACCCTCTAATTGGTACGGTTCGGCGAATGGTATAAAATGAGGTGAATCCTTTGCTCACTGTTCAGTATGGTTTCGGCTAGTGTAGTGATTGTAGACTTCCAGTGCTTTGTCGATAGCCTGGGAGGTTATATTATTAAAGAGTTGTCGCGATGTTTTCGAGTCTTTTCGGCTACTCTCGGATGTCCTCGGAGCCGTACGAGACTGTTCGTTCTCATCGAAGTACTGGGTGATACTCACTCGTCCGCGAGTACACGAGTCGGCACTAATAACTACGAACACGATGAAGTAAATTTTAATTCATGAATATTAATTAATCATTAATTCATGTTCAACTTTTACAGGTGCACAAAACAACTGTTTAATGTTCTATGTATTTTCAATCTCTGATTGTATAATCAATGGACTTACAAATTTACAAATATATCGATAATTCAAGACGACGGTATCACGCTAGCCAAAGAGGTTATACCTTTTCACAGCTTTGAAATATTTTCAAAGTACACGAGTCGGTATTAATAACTTCGAAATAAATTTTTATTAATGAATATTAATTAATACTTAATCAACACTAATTCATAATTAGTACTAATACTACAGGTACTCTGTTCGACTTGCCTGAGTATCGCCTGACTTGGGTCAGAGCAGGTCGACTCATGCTCCGTTTCATAGCGGGTGGTGGGAGTACAATGATCGGTGGTGGGGGTACAATGATCGGTGGTGGGAGAATCTGACAGCCAATCAGATTCGAGTATTCTCGTTCTATAAATAGGGCCGTTTTGTGGAGCTCTTCCTCATTATCTCATCGTGCTAGTGACAACATATCTGGAAACGTGTGAGTTGATTTTTTTTTTTTAAACCTTTAATTCATTTTGGTTGGAGTGTAGTTTTATTTTATTGTCTCATATCAGTTTTTAAATTCATTTTTAATTTTCTCATCGATTAATTTTCTCATTGTTTAATTTTTTTCTATTATATCAGTTTTTCAATTCGTTTTTAATTGTTTAATAATTTAAAAAAATTAAGATTAATTCTTTTGTTTTCAATAAATTTTGTTTTGTTTTTTTTTCCTTATTTTATAGTTAGTGTTTTCGCTTTTCATTTTAAATTAACTTTTTATTTTTTACCATGTCGCTACTAAATAAGTGTCAATATTGTGACAGAGATTTTAGCAATCAGTTGAACAAAGTTTATCATGAAAAGTCATGCCAGACCACGCTCCCTCGACGTACTTGTGTTACCTGCGGTAAGATTTTTAATTCTGTAACGCAGTGCAGAAAGCATATACGTCGCTGTCAACCAGAAACACGGCTCGTCATGACGAAGCGAAGGCGGTTGGAGGCGGCTATAGGACCTTTATATGAGATCGAGACAGCATTCGGGGGAGACCTCAAGACATTTTTCCTCCCATGTTCTGAACCAATCGATGCAGTGGAATTTCTCTGTAATCAGACAGACACCCTACATCGGCTGATTTCAGAATATTTGGCAGAATCAGACGCTCCCCTAAAGTTTAATTTGGTTTTGGAGGCTACGTATGAAAACGTCAGAGGAGAGACGTGCGAGCGTGCTTTTAAAACCAAAAATATAACGATCTACGACATCTCTACAATCTTGAATAGCCTCAGCGGAAGCTACTCGAAAATTGCTACCGAGATGGAAGAGATGACGATGAAGGGGAGCGGATGGTTCCTTAAATGTCTTGACGGTCTTCTTTTGAAAGTCAATCGATTTAGACCTCTATAATAACAAATACGTGTCATAATATATTATAATCCATTTTTTTTTAATAAGAAGATGTTTTTAGTTGTTTTTTAAATAAGATGTTTTAACTCTTTTTTTTTTGTTTTGTTTTTTAAATACACTATAAAAATGACCAAATGAAAGAAAGGTTTAAAGGAAATTTTCAATTATTTTTCGCTTCCAGATGCTATTAAATATTTAATTTTGTAAAGTTAATTTTTAATTTTTTTTTTTAGTTGTTGATATATTATTAATGTTTTTATTTGTAAACCAAAGAATGAGTGCTACGGGATGCGTGTTATGGTCTCTGACGTGGCTATAAAATCTCGCAAACCAGTATGTTGAAAATCAGATGTGTGAATGATGGTCTTTGGCGAGGCCGTGATGGCCGGGCAAAGTTGGGGCGAGGGTTCCAGGGTGCCCGGTTCGGAACGGTGTGGGTTAGATTCCCACCTGGGGCAGTTAATATTTATTTTTCGGCGGCCCCGAGAAATAAATCTTGACACTCCCACTCTGGTTAGCTGTCAGGACAGAACCACTAAAGGCCAAAAAAAAAAAAAGAATGTACGTTACAAAATATTAACACCAATATTATATCAACAAACCTCCCCGATGCACTCACACCTTGACGAGGCGGAGAGGCTTACTTCTAAATTATATTTAGAAAACTAAGATGAGTGCAAACGAAAGTATGAATTTTATCAAACATTTAATCCTCATTTATTTATTTTTTGTTTTTATTTATCATAGCCTAAAATATTCGCTAGGTACCAGTCGGCGCGATAAGTATATAAGGGGGAGAAGTGCAGCTATTCTTATCAGTCTTCAACATGCGTTTGGTAAAGCAACACCATACTTTGCATATTTCCAATATAGAAGATCGGGACTGTTCCGATATAAAAATATCGAGACACGGTCCTCTATTGCCCGACTCTATCAGATGTCTAGTATGTGGACCATCAAATTGCGGTAAAACTAATCTTATGCTGAGTTTAATTTATGATTCAAAGGGGTTAAGATTTGAAAATATCTATTTGTTTGCAAAATCTTTACATCAGCCAAAATATAGGCAACTAGCGCGAGTACTAGAACCTTTAGAGGATATCGGTTTTTTTTCAATACGAAGACAATTCAAATGTACCACCACCGAAGGAAGCACGTGCCAATTCTATATTTATTTTCGATGACATCGCCTGCGATAAACAAGATAACGTTCGAGCGTACTTTTGCATGGGCCGGCATAATGGTATCGACATTTTCTACTTGAGTCAGAGTTATACCAGAATTCCAAAACATCTAGTAAGAGAAAATGCAAATCTTCTAATTCTTTTCCGACAAGACGAACTTAATTTGAGAAGGATCTACGATGACCACGTCAACTCTGATATGGATTTGAAATCTTTCAAAAAAATATGTCATTGGTGTTGGAAAGATGATAAATATGCCTTTATCGTTTTAGATAAGGACAGAGAGATTTCAGATGGACGATATCGAAAAGGTTTCGATACCTATGTAATACCTTGAATGTTCACCTTAAGGTCAGTCTGTGAGTAGACATGGAAGCGTCAACATCTTCTGAAACGGTCACTCGCCAAATTATTGAAATGAGAAGAGCGATTCAACAAAAATGCAACTTGTTGAAGAGAAGTAGAGAGGAAATTGATGAGTATTTGAAGGAAAAATATAAACCTGTCATCGACTCGATGAACAGATTACACGTTATCAAAACACCATTAATCGAGAATCAGACACATTTTTACTCTCCGAGTATAAAGAAGGAGGAAAAATTATCTGATATGACATCACAATCACTGATTGAGGGAATAAAGAGGCAGAGAATTGAGGAAACACCAATGGTTAGTTCATTACAAACATTGCGACCTAGATGGTTATATACAGACTCTCCAGAGGGCGATGGAGCAATAGGTGGTCCTTTGAAAGAGGAAGTGTTCGAAAATAGTCCCCAAGATGCTAGCCCGGTTGTAACAACCAAGGAATCGAGATCCTCTTTGCAAATGGTGAGAGAAGAAGCACAAGCTCCTGAAGGCAAAGAACTAGTTGAGCACTGCTTGCAAGAGGTTGGCGAGGTAGCATCGAAGTATATTAAAAAACTAGTCAACAATGACATAAAAGATCTCGACACGATTTATGGTATAGTCTACGATGGCAATAGGTTCACCGTTGGAGATGCAGTTGTTTCAATTAGCAAAGATATTATTTCCGTGGGGGACGTTGATTACTGTGGCACATCAGGTCTTTTTGAGCTCTTGTTTATGGCAAATCCAAAACTCGATCTAGCGACAAAGGATGACTACGACAAGTACAAGAAAATATTGAATCAGACAAACGTTCACAAGAAGGAATACAGTCCCACTGGACCGATACGACAACTTAAGCACAATCTAAAATATAAAAAGGTGATATCAAAACTATTTCCGCCGAAAAAAGGAAGTGGAATTGAAGACCCCAACATTTTAGTTAATAGATTGAGAGAGTTGATCGAATCTTCTGATAGCGCCAAGAAACGGATGGAGATTCGTCGTATAGAAACGCAACTCCGAGTAGGAGGTATAATAGCTTAGTGAAAAATGTGAATGGTCTCAGTTCAATATGACGAACGTCAAAGAACAGATCGTACGCGAGCTGCACAAACCGGCAAGAAGAACATTTTAGCGAAGAAAGGTATCGATAAGAAGGTACCTACTAAAAGGTATCGATGATTTATGGCAGGCTGACTTGGTGGAGTTGATTCCGTACTCGCGAATAAATAATGGCTACAAATACCTACTCACAGTGATTGATTGCTTCTCGAAATATGATTGGGCTGTCCCGGTCAAGAATAAGACAGCGGTCGAAGTAAGGCGAGCATTCGAAAAGATATTGACTGAGAGAAAACCTCGAAATCTTCATACAGACAACGGCAAGGAGTTCTACAATAAGGAATTTAAAATGCTGATGAAAAGCAGTGGTGAGATCAACCATTATTCTACATACAGCAACCTCAAGGCTTCGATAGTGGAAAGATTCAATCGAACATTAAAGTCTATGATGTGGAAAAAGTTCAGTTTACAAGGGAACTACAAGTGGCTCCCAATTTTGAGCTCACTTCTCAGCGAATATAAAAATAGAAAACATAGTACGATAAAGATGAAGCCGATAGATGTGCGAGGGAGGGAAATCGAACAACGGCTTTTGCTCGAAGTGTACGGTAAAAAGGAACTCGCCGTGAAGATCGCCAGATATAGAGTCGGAGATCGAGTGAGAATCTCAAAATACAAGGCTCAGTTCGCTAAGGGCTATCAACCGTCTTGGACCTCCGAAATTTTTACGATCGCTCGGGTTAAAAACACCGTGCCCGTAATATATCACTTGAAGGATGACAGAGGCGAAAATATTGCAGGAGGATTCTATCAAGAAGAGCTGCAATTGGTCAAACATCCTGACTGCTACCTTGTCGAGAAGTTGATTAAAAGGAAAGGCAATAAAGTTTTGGTTAAATGGCTCGGTTTCGACAGTTCACATAACAGTTGGGAGACAGCTGACAACATCAATATATGAGACTCGATCATGGCTATAATGATCATTCAGTCATGAAACGCTGCGCTGACAACAACAAGAAGAAAAAGAAGCTACGAGTTATCATAACGCCAAAACGGATTGGAGGCAGTGCGATTAAACTGAGCGATGAAGCTAAATAATTTCAACGAATTATACCTAGAACAAAATTGAGCAATTTCGATATACTTCTGTTGG
The DNA here is from genome assembly GCA_948150685.1 of Rhaphigaster nebulosa. NCBI lineage: Eukaryota > Metazoa > Arthropoda > Insecta > Hemiptera > Pentatomidae > Rhaphigaster > Rhaphigaster nebulosa. Next base: position 21,532 of record CANUHP010000050.1, read on the forward strand.
CGAAAGTGCATAAAATACGAGCGTTCCGAGGAGTGTTTATGAAAGACGAATTTCCCAGTAAACTGTGGAATAACGAATGTGCAGTTTTCAATTTGGACAAGAGCTACGTAAAAGGTACTCATTGGGTATGCTATAAGAAAGTTGGACAATTGGTTTACTTCTTTGACAGTAGTGGGGCTGAACCTCCACCTGAATTCGTTCACTATATGAAAAAATATAGAATCTCTAAAAATGATAAGCAATATCAAAAGACAGGAACTAATAATTGCGGCCAGTTATGTCTCCTCTATTTACTGGATCTCATATAATCAGGGGCAGACAAGGGTTTGGACTTCAGAAAGGTATATAAAGGAGTATCCATTAAAAGATTCATCATTCCGCTGAAGACTGTGTAGAAGAACATCATTGATTGCGAAGTTACAAATCGAATCTCTTAAAACGATAAACAATATCAATAATCGTGAACTAATTGGTCTGCTGTGCCTCCTGTATTTATTGGATCTCATATAGACAGTTCCCAATCAGGAGCAACCATGGGTTTGGACTTCAGAAAGGTATATAAAAGCGCAGCCACGAACAAAAGCATCATTCCGGTGAAGACTGTTGAAGAGTGCAGATCGTTGACGGCGAGTAATATTAGATTTCTTCAAAGTGCTGGATACTGCGTCTTGTCATCAACATGGAAATATTAAATTTGGAAGAAACTGCTACTTTAGTTGAAGGGATTGAATTTCATTCTCATCATCCTTATTCATCTACAAATCTTCAGCCAGGGGATGAAATACGTATCAGTCTGCAACATCAAGATTTATATACTCTTCCTAGTCAAAGTCTGCTTTACGTCGAAGGAAAATTTCTCAAGGAGGATGGTTCAGCAGTTCCCAGTGCATCAAAATTAACTAACAACATGTTTGCATTTTTATTTGATGAAATAAGATATGAACTGAGTGGAGTGGAAATAGATCGCGTGAAAAATCCGGGAATTAGTTCGACCTTGAAAAATTTGGTTTCGCTCAAGGGAGGTTTCCAGTCTTTAGATAACTGGGGATGGTGCTATCCAAAAAATGATACACTAAACATTACATCAGCAGAGGTGTACTTCAACTTATGCGTTCCTGTGTCATCTCTTCTTGGGTTCTGTGAAGATTATCAGAAGATTGTAATGAACGTGAAGCAAGAACTGATATTTGTTAGAAGTAGACATGATGAAAACTGCTACATAACAAAGCGACCAGGAACGGGAATTGAGGCGGCTGAAAAGTGTAAAATAGAACTGGAGAGACTATGCTGGAAGCTGCCTTATGTCACAGTAAATGAACATCAGAGACTGGCTTTGATGCGTCATCTCAAATCAGAAAAGATATTTTCACTAGGTTTTAGAACCTGGGAACTTTACGATTATCCTTTACTACCAGCGAGTCAGAGACAAATCTGGCCAGTTAAAACTTCAAGTCAGCTGGAAAAACCACGTTATATCATATTAACTTTTCAAACTGAAAGATTGAATAATCACGTAAAAGATGCAAGCAACTTTGATCATTGTAATATTTCCAACATCAAATTGTATTTAAATTGTAAAGCTTATCCATATGATGATTTGAATATAGATATTTCATCGAATCGGTTCGCCCTGCTCTACCATATGTACGCTTCATTTCAAAATTCCTATTATGGCGCACAAATGCAACCTCTGTCTTCTTTACAAAACTTTAAAGAAAAAGCACCTTTAATCGTTATAGATTGTTCGAAACAATCTGAATCTATAAAAAGTGGACCAGTAGATGTAAGATTAGAATTCGAATCAAAAAATATATTTCCGTCGAATACTACAGCATATTGTCTAATTATACATGATAGACTCGTAGAATATAACCCTCTAATTGGTACGGTTCGGCGAATGGTATAAAATGAGGTGAATCCTTTGCTCACTGTTCAGTATGGTTTCGGCTAGTGTAGTGATTGTAGACTTCCAGTGCTTTGTCGATAGCCTGGGAGGTTATATTATTAAAGAGTTGTCGCGATGTTTTCGAGTCTTTTCGGCTACTCTCGGATGTCCTCGGAGCCGTACGAGACTGTTCGTTCTCATCGAAGTACTGGGTGATACTCACTCGTCCGCGAGTACACGAGTCGGCACTAATAACTACGAACACGATGAAGTAAATTTTAATTCATGAATATTAATTAATCATTAATTCATGTTCAACTTTTACAGGTGCACAAAACAACTGTTTAATGTTCTATGTATTTTCAATCTCTGATTGTATAATCAATGGACTTACAAATTTACAAATATATCGATAATTCAAGACGACGGTATCACGCTAGCCAAAGAGGTTATACCTTTTCACAGCTTTGAAATATTTTCAAAGTACACGAGTCGGTATTAATAACTTCGAAATAAATTTTTATTAATGAATATTAATTAATACTTAATCAACACTAATTCATAATTAGTACTAATACTACAGGTACTCTGTTCGACTTGCCTGAGTATCGCCTGACTTGGGTCAGAGCAGGTCGACTCATGCTCCGTTTCATAGCGGGTGGTGGGAGTACAATGATCGGTGGTGGGGGTACAATGATCGGTGGTGGGAGAATCTGACAGCCAATCAGATTCGAGTATTCTCGTTCTATAAATAGGGCCGTTTTGTGGAGCTCTTCCTCATTATCTCATCGTGCTAGTGACAACATATCTGGAAACGTGTGAGTTGATTTTTTTTTTTTAAACCTTTAATTCATTTTGGTTGGAGTGTAGTTTTATTTTATTGTCTCATATCAGTTTTTAAATTCATTTTTAATTTTCTCATCGATTAATTTTCTCATTGTTTAATTTTTTTCTATTATATCAGTTTTTCAATTCGTTTTTAATTGTTTAATAATTTAAAAAAATTAAGATTAATTCTTTTGTTTTCAATTAATTTTGTTTTGTTTTTTTTTCCTTATTTTATAGTTAGTGTTTTCGCTTTTCATTTTAAATTAACTTTTTATTTTTTACCATGTCGCTACTAAATAAGTGTCAATATTGTGACAGAGATTTTAGCAATCAGTTTAACAAAGTTTATCATGAAAAGTCATGCCAGACCACGCTCCCTCGACGTACTTGTGTTACCTGCGGTAAGATTTTTAATTCTGTAACGCAGTGCAGAAAGCATATACGTCGCTGTCAACCAGAAACACGGCTCGTCATGACGAAGCGAAGGCGGTTGGAGGCGGCTATAGGACCTTTATATGAGATCGAGACAGCATTCGGGGGAGACCTCAAGACATTTTTCCTCCCATGTTCTGAACCAATCGATGCAGTGGAATTTCTCTGTAATCAGACAGACACCCTACATCGGCTGATTTCAGAATATTTGGCAGAATCAGACGCTCCCCTAAAGTTTAATTTGGTTTTGGAGGCTACGTATGAAAACGTCAGAGGAGAGACGTGCGAGCGTGCTTTTAAAACCAAAAATATAACGATCTACGACATCTCTACAATCTTGAATAGCCTCAGCGGAAGCTACTCGAAAATTGCTACCGAGATGGAAGAGATGACGATGAAGGGGAGCGGATGGTTCCTTAAATGTCTTGACGGTCTTCTTTTGAAAGTCAATCGATTTAGACCTCTATAATAACAAATACGCGTCATAATATATTATAATCCATTTTTTTTTTAATAAGAAGATGTTTTTAGTTGTTTTTTAAATAAGATGTTTTAACTCTTTTTTTTTGTTTTGTTTTTTAAATACACTATAAAAATGACCAAATGAAAGAAAGGTTTAAAGGAAATTTTCAATTATTTTTCGCTTCCAGATGCTATTAAATATTTAATTTTGTAAAGTTAATTTTTAATTTTTTTTTTTAGTTGTTGATATATTATTAATGTTTTTATTTGTAAACCAAAGAATGAGTGCTACGGGATGCGTGTTATGGTCTCTGACGTGGCTATAAAATCTCGCAAACCAGTATGTTGAAAATCAGATGTGTGAATGATGGTCTTTGGCGAGGCCGTGATGGCCGGGCAAAGTTGGGGCGAGGGTTCCAGGGTGCCCGGTTCGGAACGGTGTGGGTTAGATTCCCACCTGGGGCAGTTAATATTTATTTTTCGGCGGCCCCGAGAAATAAATCTTGACACTCCCACTCTGGTTAGCTGTCAGGACAGAACCACTAAAGGCCAAAAAAAAAAAAAGAATGTACGTTACAAAATATTAACACCAATATTATATCAACAAACCTCCCCGATGCACTCACACCTTGACGAGGCGGAGAGGCTTACTTCTAAATTATATTTAGAAAACTAAGATGAGTGCAAACGAAAGTATGAATTTTATCAAACATTTAATCCTCATTTATTTATTTTTTGTTTTTATTTATCATAGCCTAAAATATTCGCTAGGTACCAGTCGGCGCGATAAGTATATAAGGGGGAGAAGTGCAGCTATTCTTATCAGTCTTCAACATGCGTTTGGTAAAGCAACACCATACTTTGCATATTTCCAATATAGAAGATCGGGACTGTTCCGATATAAAAATATCGAGACACGGTCCTCTATTGCCCGACTCTATCAGATGTCTAGTATGTGGACCATCAAATTGCGGTAAAACTAATCTTATGCTGAGTTTAATTTATGATTCAAAGGGGTTAAGATTTGAAAATATCTATTTGTTTGCAAAATCTTTACATCAGCCAAAATATAGGCAACTAGCGCGAGTACTAGAACCTTTAGAGGATATCGGTTTTTTTTCAATACGAAGACAATTCAAATGTACCACCACCGAAGGAAGCACGTGCCAATTCTATATTTATTTTCGATGACATCACCTGCGATAAACAAGATAACGTTCGAGCGTACTTTTGCATGGGCCGGCATAATGGTATCGACATTTTCTACTTGAGTCAGAGTTATACCAGAATTCCAAAACATCTAGTAAGAGAAAATGCAAATCTTCTAATTCTTTTCCGACAAGACGAACTTAATTTGAGAAGGATCTACGATGACCACGTCAACTCTGATATGGATTTGAAATCTTTCAAAAAAATATGTCATTGGTGTTGGAAAGATGATAAATATGCCTTTATCGTTTTAGATAAGGACAGAGAGATTTCAGATGGACGATATCGAAAAGGTTTCGATACCTATGTAATACCTTGAATGTTCACCTTAAGGTCAGTCTGTGAGTAGACATGGAAGCGTCAACATCTTCTGAAACGGTCACTCGCCAAATTATTGAAATGAGAAGAGCGATTCAACAAAAATGCAACTTGTTGAAGAGAAGTAGAGAGGAAATTGATGAGTATTTGAAGGAAAAATATAAACCTGTCATCGACTCGATGAACAGATTACACGTTATCAAAACACCATTAATCGAGAATCAGACACATTTTTACTCTCCGAGTATAAAGAAGGAGGAAAAATTATCTGATATGACATCACAATCACTGATTGAGGGAATAAAGAGGCAGAGAATTGAGGAAACACCAATGGTTAGTTCATTACAAACATTGCGACCTAGATGGTTATATACAGACTCTCCAGAGGGCGATGGAGCAATAGGTGGTCCTTTGAAAGAGGAAGTGTTCGAAAATAGTCCCCAAGATGCTAGCCCGGTTGTAACAACCAAGGAATCGAGATCCTCTTTGCAAATGGTGAGAGAAGAAGCACAAGCTCCTGAAGGCAAAGAACTAGTTGAGCACTGCTTGCAAGAGGTTGGCGAGGTAGCATCGAAGTATATTAAAAAACTAGTCAACAATGACATAAAAGATCTCGACACGATTTATGGTATAGTCTACGATGGCAATAGGTTCACCGTTGGAGATGCAGTTGTTTCAATTAGCAAAGATATTATTTCCGTGGGGGACGTTGATTACTGTGGCACATCAGGTCTTTTTGAGCTCTTGTTTATGGCAAATCCAAAACTCGATCTAGCGACAAAGGATGACTACGACAAGTACAAGAAAATATTGAATCAGACAAACGTTCACAAGAAGGAATACAGTCCCACTGGACCGATACGACAACTTAAGCACAATCTAAAATATAAAAAGGTGATATCAAAACTATTTCCGCCGAAAAAAGGAAGTGGAATTGAAGACCCCAACATTTTAGTTAATAGATTGAGAGAGTTGATCGAATCTTCTGATAGCGCCAAGAAACGGATGGAGATTCGTCGTATAGAAACGCAACTCCGAGTAGGAGGTATAATAGCTTAGTGAAAAATGTGAATGGTCTCAGTTCAATATGACGAACGTCAAAGAACAGATCGTACGCGAGCTGCACAAACCGGCAAGAAGAACATTTTAGCGAAGAAAGGTATCGATAAGAAGGTACCTACTAAAAGGTATCGATGATTTATGGCAGGCTGACTTGGTGGAGTTGATTCCGTACTCGCGAATAAATAATGGCTACAAATACCTACTCACAGTGATTGATTGCTTCTCGAAATATGATTGGGCTGTCCCGGTCAAGAATAAGACAGCGGTCGAAGTAAGGCGAGCATTCGAAAAGATATTGACTGAGAGAAAACCTCGAAATCTTCATACAGACAACGGCAAGGAGTTCTACAATAAGGAATTTAAAATGCTGATGAAAAGCAGTGGTGAGATCAACCATTATTCTACATACAGCAACCTCAAGGCTTCGATAGTGGAAAGATTCAATCGAACATTAAAGTCTATGATGTGGAAAAAGTTCAGTTTACAAGGGAACTACAAGTGGCTCCCAATTTTGAGCTCACTTCTCAGCGAATATAAAAATAGAAAACATAGTACGATAAAGATGAAGCCGATAGATGTGCGAGGGAGGGAAATCGAACAACGGCTTTTGCTCGAAGTGTACGGTAAAAAGGAACTCGCCGTGAAGATCGCCAGATATAGAGTCGGAGATCGAGTGAGAATCTCAAAATACAAGGCTCAGTTCGCTAAGGGCTATCAACCGTCTTGGACCTCCGAAATTTTTACGATCGCTCGGGTTAAAAACACCGTGCCCGTAATATATCACTTGAAGGATGACAGAGGCGAAAATATTGCAGGAGGATTCTATCAAGAAGAGCTGCAATTGGTCAAACATCCTGACTGCTACCTTGTCGAGAAGTTGATTAAAAGGAAAGGCAATAAAGTTTTGGTTGGCTCGGTTTCGACAGTTCACATAACAGTTGGGAGACAGCTGACAACATCAATATATGAGACTCGATCATGGCTATAATGATCATTCAGTCATGAAACGCTGCGCTGACAACAACAAGAAGAAAAAGAAGCTACGAGTTATCATAACGCCAAAACGGATTGGAGGCAGTGCGATTAAACTGGAGCGATGAAGCTAAATAATTTCAACGAATTATACCTAGAACAAAATTGAGCAATTTCGATATACTTCTGTTGGCGAAAGTGCATAAAATACGAGCGTTCCGAGGAGTGTTTATGAAAGACGAATTTCCCAGTAAACCTGTGGAATAACGAATGTGCAGTTTTCCATTTGGACAAGAGCTACGTAAAAGGTACTCATTGGGTATGCTATAAGAAAGTTGGACAATTGGTTTACTTCTTTGACAGTAGTGGGGCTGAACACTCCACCTGAATTCGTTTCACTATATGAAAAAATATAGAATCTCTAAAAATGATAAGCAATATCAAAAGACAGGAACTAATAATTGCGGCCAGTTATGTCTCCTCTATTTACTGGATCTCATATAATCAGGGGGCAGACAAGGGTTTGGACTTCAGAAAGGTATATAAAGGAGTATCCATTAAAAGATTCATCATTCCGCTGAAGACTGTGTAGAAGAACATCATTGATTGCGAAGTTACAAATCGAATCTCTTAAAACGATAAACAATATCAATAATCGTGAACTAATTGGTCTGCTGTGCCTCCTGTATTTATTGGATCTCATATAGACAGTTCCCAATCAGGAGCAACCATGGGTTGGACTTCAGAAAGGTATATAAAAGCGCAGCACGAACAAAAGCATCATTCCGGTGAAGACTGTTGAAGAGTGCAGATCGTTGACGGCGAGTAATATTAGATTTCTTCAAAGTGCTGGATACTGCGTCTTGTCATCAACATGGAAATATTAAATTTGGAAGAAACTGCTACTTTAGTTGAAGGGATTGAATTTCATTCTCATCATCCTTATTCATCTACAAATCTTCAGCCAGGGGATGAAATACGTATCAGTCTGCAACATCAAGATTTTATATACTCTTCCTAGTCAAAGTCTGCTTTACGTCGAAGGAAAATTTCTCAAGGAGGATGGTTCAGCAGTTCCCAGTGCATCAAAATTAACTAACAACATGTTTGCATTTTTATTTGATGAAATAAGATATGAACTGAGTGGAGTGGAAATAGATCGCGTGAAAAATCCGGGAATTAGTTCGACCTTGAAAAATTTGGTTTCGCTCAAGGGAGGTTTCCAGTCTTTAGATAACTGGGGATGGTGCTATCCAAAAAATGATACACTAAACATTACATCAGCAGAGGTGTACTTCAACTTATGCGTTCCTGTGTCATCTCTTCTTGGGTTCTGTGAAGATTATCAGAAGATTGTAATGAACGTGAAGCAAGAACTGATATTTGTTAGAAGTAGACATGATGAAAACTGCTACATAACAAAGCGACCAGGAACGGGAATTGAGGCGGCTGAAAAGTGTAAAATAGAACTGGAGAGACTATGCTGGAAGCTGCCTTATGTCACAGTAAATGAACATCAGAGACTGGCTTTGATGCGTCATCTCAAATCAGAAAAGATATTTTCACTAGGTTTTAGAACCTGGGAACTTTACGATTATCCTTTACTACCAGCGAGTCAGAGACAAATCTGGCCAGTTAAAACTTCAAGTCAGCTGGAAAAACCACGTTATATCATATTAACTTTTCAAACTGAAAGATTGAATAATCACGTAAAAGATGCAAGCAACTTTGATCATTGTAATATTTCCAACATCAAATTGTATTTAAATTGTAAAGCTTATCCATATGATGATTTGAATATAGATATTTCATCGAATCGGTTCGCCCTGCTCTACCATATGTACGCTTCATTTCAAAATTCCTATTATGGCGCACAAATGCAACCTCTGTCTTCTTTACAAAACTTTAAAGAAAAAGCACCTTTAATCGTTATAGATTGTTCGAAACAATCTGAATCTATAAAAAGTGGACCAGTAGATGTAAGATTAGAATTCGAATCAAAAAATATATTTCCGTCGAATACTACAGCATATTGTCTAATTATACATGATAGACTCGTAGAATATAACCCTCTAATTGGTACGGTTCGGCGAATGGTATAAAATGAGGTGAATCCTTTGCTCACTGTTCAGTATGGTTTCGGCTAGTGTAGTGATTGTAGACTTCCAGTGCTTTGTCGATAGCCTGGGAGGTTATATTATTAAAGAGTTGTCGCGATGTTTTCGAGTCTTTTCGGCTACTCTCGGATGTCCTCGGAGCCGTACGAGACTGTTCGTTCTCATCGAAGTACTGGGTGATACTCACTCGTCCGCGAGTACACGAGTCGGCACTAATAACTACGAACACGATGAAGTAAATTTTAATTCATGAATATTAATTAATCATTAATTCATGTTCAACTTTTACAGGTGCACAAAACAACTGTTTAATGTTCTATGTATTTTCAATCTCTGATTGTATAATCAATGGACTTACAAATTTACAAATATATCGATAATTCAAGACGACGGTATCACGCTAGCCAAAGAGGTTATACCTTTTCACAGCTTTGAAATATTTTCAAAGTACACGAGTCGGTATTAATAACTTCGAAATAAATTTTTATTAATGAATATTAATTAATACTTAATCAACACTAATTCATAATTAGTACTAATACTACAGGTACTCTGTTCGACTTGCCTGAGTATCGCCTGACTTGGGTCAGAGCAGGTCGACTCATGCTCCGTTTCATAGCGGGTGGTGGGAGTACAATGATCGGTGGTGGGGGTACAATGATCGGTGGTGGGAGAATCTGACAGCCAATCAGATTCGAGTATTCTCGTTCTATAAATAGGGCCGTTTTGTGGAGCTCTTCCTCATTATCTCATCGTGCTAGTGACAACATATCTGGAAACGTGTGAGTTGATTTTTTTTTTTTAAACCTTTAATTCATTTTGGTTGGAGTGTAGTTTTATTTTATTGTCTCATATCAGTTTTTAAATTCATTTTTAATTTTCTCATCGATTAATTTTCTCATTGTTTAATTTTTTTCTATTATATCAGTTTTTCAATTCGTTTTTAATTGTTTAATAATTTAAAAAAATTAAGATTAATTCTTTTGTTTTCAATAAATTTTGTTTTGTTTTTTTTTCCTTATTTTATAGTTAGTGTTTTCGCTTTTCATTTTAAATTAACTTTTTATTTTTTACCATGTCGCTACTAAATAAGTGTCAATATTGTGACAGAGATTTTAGCAATCAGTTTAACAAAGTTTATCATGAAAAGTCATGCCAGACCACGCTCCCTCGACGTACTTGTGTTACCTGCGGTAAGATTTTTAATTCTGTAACGCAGTGCAGAAAGCATATACGTCGCTGTCAACCAGAAACACGGCTCGTCATGACGAAGCGAAGGCGGTTGGAGGCGGCTATAGGACCTTTATATGAGATCGAGACAGCATTCGGGGGAGACCTCAAGACATTTTTCCTCCCATGTTCTGAACCAATCGATGCAGTGGAATTTCTCTGTAATCAGACAGACACCCTACATCGGCTGATTTCAGAATATTTGGCAGAATCAGACGCTCCCCTAAAGTTTAATTTGGTTTTGGAGGCTACGTATGAAAACGTCAGAGGAGAGACGTGCGAGCGTGCTTTTAAAACCAAAAATATAACGATCTACGACATCTCTACAATCTTGAATAGCCTCAGCGGAAGCTACTCGAAAATTGCTACCGAGATGGAAGAGATGACGATGAAGGGGAGCGGATGGTTCCTTAAATGTCTTGACGGTCTTCTTTTGAAAGTCAATCGATTTAGACCTCTATAATAACAAATACGTGTCATAATATATTATAATCCATTTTTTTTTAATAAGAAGATGTTTTTAGTTGTTTTTTAAATAAGATGTTTTAACTCTTTTTTTTTTTTCTTTTGTTTTTTAAATACACTATAAAAATGACCAAATGAAAGAAAGGTTTAAAGGAAATTTTCAATTATTTTTCGCTTCCAGATGCTATTAAATATTTAATTTTGTAAAGTTAATTTTTAATTTTTTTTTTTAGTTGTTGATATATTATTAATGTTTTTATTTGTAAACCTAAGAATGAGTGCTACGGGATGCGTGTTATGGTCTCTGACGTGGCTATAAAATCTCGCAAACCAGTATGTTGAAAATCAGATGTGTGAATGATGGTCTTTGGCGAGGCCGTGATGGCCGGGCAAAGTTGGGGCGAGGGTTCCAGGGTGCCCGGTTCGGAACGGTGTGGGTTAGATTCCCACCTGGGGCAGTTAATATTTATTTTTCGGCGGCCCCGAGAAATAAATCTTGACACTCCCACTCTGGTTAGCTGTCAGGACAGAACCACTAAAGGCCAAAAAAAAAAAAAAGAATGTACGTTACAAAATATTAACACCAATATTATATCAACAAACCTCCCCGATGCACTCACACCTTGACGAGGCGGAGAGGCTTACTTCTAAATTATATTTAGAAAACTAAGATGAGTGCAAACGAAAGTATGAATTTTATCAAACATTTAATCCTCATTTATTTATTTTTTGTTTTTATTTATCATAGCCTAAAATATTCGCTAGGTACCAGTCGGCGCGATAAGTATATAAGGGGGAGAAGTGCAGCTATTCTTATCAGTCTTCAACATGCGTTTGGTAAAGCAACACCATACTTTGCATATTTCCAATATAGAAGATCGGGACTGTTCCGATATAAAAATATCGAGACACGGTCCTCTATTGCCCGACTCTATCAGATGTCTAGTATGTGGACCATCAAATTGCGGTAAAACTAATCTTATGCTGAGTTTAATTTATGATTCAAAGGGGTTAAGATTTGAAAATATCTATTTGTTTGCAAAATCTTTACATCAGCCAAAATATAGGCAACTAGCGCGAGTACTAGAACCTTTAGAGGATATCGGTTTTTTTTCAATACGAAGACAATTCAAATGTACCACCACCGAAGGAAGCACGTGCCAATTCTATATTTATTTTCGATGACATCGCCTGCGATAAACAAGATAACGTTCGAGCGTACTTTTGCATGGGCCGGCATAATGGTATCGACATTTTCTACTTGAGTCAGAGTTATACCAGAATTCCAAAACATCTAGTAAGAGAAAATGCAAATCTTCTAATTCTTTTCCGACAAGACGAACTTAATTTGAGAAGGATCTACGATGACCACGTCAACTCTGATATGGATTTGAAATCTTTCAAAAAAATATGTCATTGGTGTTGGAAAGATGATAAATATGCCTTTATCGTTTTAGATAAGGACAGAGAGATTTCAGATGGACGATATCGAAAAGGTTTCGATACCTATGTAATACCTTGAATGTTCACCTTAAGGTCAGTCTGTGAGTAGACATGGAAGCGTCAACATCTTCTGAAACGGTCACTCGCCAAATTATTGAAATGAGAAGAGCGATTCAACAAAAATGCAACTTGTTGAAGAGAAGTAGAGAGGAAATTGATGAGTATTTGAAGGAAAAATATAAACCTGTCATCGACTCGATGAACAGATTACACGTTATCAAAACACCATTAATCGAGAATCAGACACATTTTTACTCTCCGAGTATAAAGAAGGAGGAAAAATTATCTGATATGACATCACAATCACTGATTGAGGGAATAAAGAGGCAGAGAATTGAGGAAACACCAATGGTTAGTTCATTACAAACATTGCGACCTAGATGGTTATATACAGACTCTCCAGAGGGCGATGGAGCAATAGGTGGTCCTTTGAAAGAGGAAGTGTTCGAAAATAGTCCCCAAGATGCTAGCCCGGTTGTAACAACCAAGGAATCGAGATCCTCTTTGCAAATGGTGAGAGAAGAAGCACAAGCTCCTGAAGGCAAAGAACTAGTTGAGCACTGCTTGCAAGAGGTTGGCGAGGTAGCATCGAAGTATATTAAAAAACTAGTCAACAATGACATAAAAGATCTCGACACGATTTATGGTATAGTCTACGATGGCAATAGGTTCACCGTTGGAGATGCAGTTGTTTCAATTAGCAAAGATATTATTTCCGTGGGGGACGTTGATTACTGTGGCACATCAGGTCTTTTTGAGCTCTTGTTTATGGCAAATCCAAAACTCGATCTAGCGACAAAGGATGACTACGACAAGTACAAGAAAATATTGAATCAGACAAACGTTCACAAGAAGGAATACAGTCCCACTGGACCGATACGACAACTTAAGCACAATCTAAAATATAAAAAGGTGATATCAAAACTATTTCCGCCGAAAAAAGGAAGTGGAATTGAAGACCCCAACATTTTAGTTAATAGATTGAGAGAGTTGATCGAATCTTCTGATAGCGCCAAGAAACGGATGGAGATTCGTCGTATAGAAACGCAACTCCGAGTAGGAGGTATAATAGCTTAGTGAAAAATGTGAATGGTCTCAGTTCAATATGACGAACGTCAAAGAACAGATCGTACGCGAGCTGCACAAACCGGCAAGAAGAACATTTTAGCGAAGAAAGGTATCGATAAGAAGGTACCTACTAAAAGGTATCGATGATTTATGGCAGGCTGACTTGGTGGAGTTGATTCCGTACTCGCGAATAAATAATGGCTACAAATACCTACTCACAGTGATTGATTGCTTCTCGAAATATGATTGGGCTGTCCCGGTCAAGAATAAGACAGCGGTCGAAGTAAGGCGAGCATTCGAAAAGATATTGACTGAGAGAAAACCTCGAAATCTTCATACAGACAACGGCAAGGAGTTCTACAATAAGGAATTTAAAATGCTGATGAAAAGCAGTGGTGAGATCAACCATTATTCTACATACAGCAACCTCAAGGCTTCGATAGTGGAAAGATTCAATCGAACATTAAAGTCTATGATGTGGAAAAAGTTCAGTTTACAAGGGAACTACAAGTGGCTCCCAATTTTGAGCTCACTTCTCAGCGAATATAAAAATAGAAAACATAGTACGATAAAGATGAAGCCGATAGATGTGCGAGGGAGGGAAATCGAACAACGGCTTTTGCTCGAAGTGTACGGTAAAAAGGAACTCGCCGTGAAGATCGCCAGATATAGAGTCGGAGATCGAGTGAGAATCTCAAAATACAAGGCTCAGTTCGCTAAGGGCTATCAACCGTCTTGGACCTCCGAAATTTTTACGATCGCTCGGGTTAAAAACACCGTGCCCGTAATATATCACTTGAAGGATGACAGAGGCGAAAATATTGCAGGAGGATTCTATCAAGAAGAGCTGCAATTGGTCAAACATCCTGACTGCTACCTTGTCGAGAAGTTGATTAAAAGGAAAGGCAATAAAGTTTTGGTTAAATGGCTCGGTTTCGACAGTTCACATAACAGTTGGGAGACAGCTGACAACATCAATATATGAGACTCGATCATGGCTATAATGATCATTCAGTCATGAAACGCTGCGCTGACAACAACAAGAAGAAAAAGAAGCTACGAGTTATCATAACGCCAAAACGGATTGGAGGCAGTGCGATTAAACTGAGCGATGAAGCTAAATAATTTCAACGAATTATACCTAGAACAAAATTGAGCAATTTCGATATACTTCTGTTGGCGAAAGTGCATAAAATACGAGCGTTCCGAGGAGTGTTTATGAAAGACGAATTTCCCAGTAAACTGTGGAATAACGAATGTGCAGTTTTCAATTTGGACAAGAGCTACGTAAAAGGTACTCATTGGGTATGCTATAAGAAAGTTGGACAATTGGTTTACTTCTTTGACAGTAGTGGGGCTGAACCTCCACCTGAATTCGTTCACTATATGAAAAAATATAGAATCTCTAAAAATGATAAGCAATATCAAAAGACAGGAACTAATAATTGCGGCCAGTTATGTCTCCTCTATTTACTGGATCTCATATAATCAGGGGCAGACAAGGGTTTGGACTTCAGAAAGGTATATAAAGGAGTATCCATTAAAAGATTCATCATTCCGCTGAAGACTGTGTAGAAGAACATCATTGATTGCGAAGTTACAAATCGAATCTCTTAAAACGATAAACAATATCAATAATCGTGAACTAATTGGTCTGCTGTGCCTCCTGTATTTATTGGATCTCATATAGACAGTTCCCAATCAGGAGCAACCATGGGTTTGGACTTCAGAAAGGTATATAAAAGCGCAGCCACGAACAAAAGCATCATTCCGGTGAAGACTGTTGAAGAGTGCAGATCGTTGACGGCGAGTAATATTAGATTTCTTCAAAGTGCTGGATACTGCGTCTTGTCATCAACATGGAAATATTAAATTTGGAAGAAACTGCTACTTTAGTTGAAGGGATTGAATTTCATTCTCATCATCCTTATTCATCTACAAATCTTCAGCCAGGGGATGAAATACGTATCAGTCTGCAACATCAAGATTTATATACTCTTCCTAGTCAAAGTCTGCTTTACGTCGAAGGAAAATTTCTCAAGGAGGATGGTTCAGCAGTTCCCAGTGCATCAAAATTAACTAACAACATGTTTGCATTTTTATTTGATGAAATAAGATATGAACTGAGTGGAGTGGAAATAGATCGCGTGAAAAATCCGGGAATTAGTTCGACCTTGAAAAATTTGGTTTCGCTCAAGGGAGGTTTCCAGTCTTTAGATAACTGGGGATGGTGCTATCCAAAAAATGATACACTAAACATTACATCAGCAGAGGTGTACTTCAACTTATGCGTTCCTGTGTCATCTCTTCTTGGGTTCTGTGAAGATTATCAGAAGATTGTAATGAACGTGAAGCAAGAACTGATATTTGTTAGAAGTAGACATGATGAAAACTGCTACATAACAAAGCGACCAGGAACGGGAATTGAGGCGGCTGAAAAGTGTAAAATAGAACTGGAGAGACTATGCTGGAAGCTGCCTTATGTCACAGTAAATGAACATCAGAGACTGGCTTTGATGCGTCATCTCAAATCAGAAAAGATATTTTCACTAGGTTTTAGAACCTGGGAACTTTACGATTATCCTTTACTACCAGCGAGTCAGAGACAAATCTGGCCAGTTAAAACTTCAAGTCAGCTGGAAAAACCACGTTATATCATATTAACTTTTCAAACTGAAAGATTGAATAATCACGTAAAAGATGCAAGCAACTTTGATCATTGTAATATTTCCAACATCAAATTGTATTTAAATTGTAAAGCTTATCCATATGATGATTTGAATATAGATATTTCATCGAATCGGTTCGCCCTGCTCTACCATATGTACGCTTCATTTCAAAATTCCTATTATGGCGCACAAATGCAACCTCTGTCTTCTTTACAAAACTTTAAAGAAAAAGCACCTTTAATCGTTATAGATTGTTCGAAACAATCTGAATCTATAAAAAGTGGACCAGTAGATGTAAGATTAGAATTCGAATCAAAAAATATATTTCCGTCGAATACTACAGCATATTGTCTAATTATACATGATAGACTCGTAGAATATAACCCTCTAATTGGTACGGTTCGGCGAATGGTATAAAATGAGGTGAATCCTTTGCTCACTGTTCAGTATGGTTTCGGCTAGTGTAGTGATTGTAGACTTCCAGTGCTTTGTCGATAGCCTGGGAGGTTATATTATTAAAGAGTTGTCGCGATGTTTTCGAGTCTTTTCGGCTACTCTCGGATGTCCTCGGAGCCGTACGAGACTGTTCGTTCTCATCGAAGTACTGGGTGATACTCACTCGTCCGCGAGTACACGAGTCGGCACTAATAACTACGAACACGATGAAGTAAATTTTAATTCATGAATATTAATTAATCATTAATTCATGTTCAACTTTTACAGGTGCACAAAACAACTGTTTAATGTTCTATGTATTTTCAATCTCTGATTGTATAATCAATGGACTTACAAATTTACAAATATATCGATAATTCAAGACGACGGTATCACGCTAGCCAAAGAGGTTATACCTTTTCACAGCTTTGAAATATTTTCAAAGTACACGAGTCGGTATTAATAACTTCGAAATAAATTTTTATTAATGAATATTAATTAATACTTAATCAACACTAATTCATAATTAGTACTAATACTACAGGTACTCTGTTCGACTTGCCTGAGTATCGCCTGACTTGGGTCAGAGCAGGTCGACTCATGCTCCGTTTCATAGCGGGTGGTGGGAGTACAATGATCGGTGGTGGGGGTACAATGATCGGTGGTGGGAGAATCTGACAGCCAATCAGATTCGAGTATTCTCGTTCTATAAATAGGGCCGTTTTGTGGAGCTCTTCCTCATTATCTCATCGTGCTAGTGACAACATATCTGGAAACGTGTGAGTTGATTTTTTTTTTTTAAACCTTTAATTCATTTTGGTTGGAGTGTAGTTTTATTTTATTGTCTCATATCAGTTTTTAAATTCATTTTTAATTTTCTCATCGATTAATTTTCTCATTGTTTAATTTTTTTCTATTATATCAGTTTTTCAATTCGTTTTTAATTGTTTAATAATTTAAAAAAATTAAGATTAATTCTTTTGTTTTCAATTAATTTTGTTTTGTTTTTTTTTTCCTTATTTTATAGTTAGTGTTTTCGCTTTTCATTTTAAATTAACTTTTTATTTTTTACCATGTCGCTACTAAATAAGTGTCAATATTGTGACAGAGATTTTAGCAATCAGTTTAACAAAGTTTATCATGAAAAGTCATGCCAGACCACGCTCCCTCGACGTACTTGTGTTACCTGCGGTAAGATTTTTAATTCTGTAACGCAGTGCAGAAAGCATATACGTCGCTGTCAACCAGAAACACGGCTCGTCATGACGAAGCGAAGGCGGTTGGAGGCGGCTATAGGACCTTTATATGAGATCGAGACAGCATTCGGGGGAGACCTCAAGACATTTTTCCTCCCATGTTCTGAACCAATCGATGCAGTGGAATTTCTCTGTAATCAGACAGACACCCTACATCGGCTGATTTCAGAATATTTGGCAGAATCAGACGCTCCCCTAAAGTTTAATTTGGTTTTGGAGGCTACGTATGAAAACGTCAGAGGAGAGACGTGCGAGCGTGCTTTTAAAACCAAAAATATAACGATCTACGACATCTCTACAATCTTGAATAGCCTCAGCGGAAGCTACTCGAAAATTGCTACCGAGATGGAAGAGATGACGATGAAGGGGAGCGGATGGTTCCTTAAATGTCTTGACGGTCTTCTTTTGAAAGTCAATCGATTTAGACCTCTATAATAACAAATACGCGTCATAATATATTATAATCCATTTTTTTTTTAATAAGAAGATGTTTTTAGTTGTTTTTTAAATAAGATGTTTTAACTCTTTTTTTTTGTTTTGTTTTTTAAATACACTATAAAAATGACCAAATGAAAGAAAGGTATAAAGGAAATTTTCAATTATTTTTCGCTTCCAGATGCTATTAAATATTTAATTTTGTAAAGTTAATTTTTAATTTTTTTTTTTAGTTGTTGATATATTATTAATGTTTTTATTTGTAAACCAAAGAATGAGTGCTACGGGATGCGTGTTATGGTCTCTGACGTGGCTATAAAATCTCGCAAACCAGTATGTTGAAAATCAGATGTGTGAATGATGGTCTTTGGCGAGGCCGTGATGGCCGGGCAAAGTTGGGGCGAGGGTTCCAGGGTGCCCGGTTCGGAACGGTGTGGGTTAGATTCCCACCTGGGGCAGTTAATATTTATTTTTCGGCGGCCCCGAGAAATAAATCTTGACACTCCCACTCTGGTTAGCTGTCAGGACAGAACCACTAAAGGCCAAAAAAAAAAAAAGAATGTACGTTACAAAATATTAACACCAATATTATATCAACAAACCTCCCCGATGCACTCACACCTTGACGAGGCGGAGAGGCTTACTTCTAAATTATATTTAGAAAACTAAGATGAGTGCAAACGAAAGTATGAATTTTATCAAACATTTAATCCTCATTTATTTATTTTTTGTTTTTATTTATCATAGCCTAAAATATTCGCTAGGTACCAGTCGGCGCGATAAGTATATAAGGGGGAGAAGTGCAGCTATTCTTATCAGTCTTCAACATGCGTTTGGTAAAGCAACACCATACTTTGCATATTTCCAATATAGAAGATCGGGACTGTTCCGATATAAAAATATCGAGACACGGTCCTCTATTGCCCGACTCTATCAGATGTCTAGTATGTGGACCATCAAATTGCGGTAAAACTAATCTTATGCTGAGTTTAATTTATGATTCAAAGGGGTTAAGATTTGAAAATATCTATTTGTTTGCAAAATCTTTACATCAGCCAAAATATAGGCAACTAGCGCGAGTACTAGAACCTTTAGAGGATATCGGTTTTTTTTCAATACGAAGACAATTCAAATGTACCACCACCGAAGGAAGCACGTGCCAATTCTATATTTATTTTCGATGACATCGCCTGCGATAAACAAGATAACGTTCGAGCGTACTTTTGCATGGGCCGGCATAATGGTATCGACATTTTCTACTTGAGTCAGAGTTATACCAGAATTCCAAAACATCTAGTAAGAGAAAATGCAAATCTTCTAATTCTTTTCCGACAAGACGAACTTAATTTGAGAAGGATCTACGATGACCACGTCAACTCTGATATGGATTTGAAATCTTTCAAAAAAATATGTCATTGGTGTTGGAAAGATGATAAATATGCCTTTATCGTTTTAGATAAGGACAGAGAGATTTCAGATGGACGATATCGAAAAGGTTTCGATACCTATGTAATACCTTGAATGTTCACCTTAAGGTCAGTCTGTGAGTAGACATGGAAGCGTCAACATCTTCTGAAACGGTCACTCGCCAAATTATTGAAATGAGAAGAGCGATTCAACAAAAATGCAACTTGTTGAAGAGAAGTAGAGAGGAAATTGATGAGTATTTGAAGGAAAAATATAAACCTGTCATCGACTCGATGAACAGATTACACGTTATCAAAACACCATTAATCGAGAATCAGACACATTTTTACTCTCCGAGTATAAAGAAGGAGGAAAAATTATCTGATATGACATCACAATCACTGATTGAGGGAATAAAGAGGCAGAGAATTGAGGAAACACCAATGGTTAGTTCATTACAAACATTGCGACCTAGATGGTTATATACAGACTCTCCAGAGGGCGATGGAGCAATAGGTGGTCCTTTGAAAGAGGAAGTGTTCGAAAATAGTCCCCAAGATGCTAGCCCGGTTGTAACAACCAAGGAATCGAGATCCTCTTTGCAAATGGTGAGAGAAGAAGCACAAGCTCCTGAAGGCAAAG
This sequence comes from Rhaphigaster nebulosa, assembly GCA_948150685.1. Classification (NCBI taxonomy): domain Eukaryota; kingdom Metazoa; phylum Arthropoda; class Insecta; order Hemiptera; family Pentatomidae; genus Rhaphigaster; species Rhaphigaster nebulosa. The sequence goes on from CANUHP010000050.1 coordinate 41,927, forward strand.
AACTAGTTGAGCACTGCTTGCAAGAGGTTGGCGAGGTAGCATCGAAGTATATTAAAAAACTAGTCAACAATGACATAAAAGATCTCGACACGATTTATGGTATAGTCTACGATGGCAATAGGTTCACCGTTGGAGATGCAGTTGTTTCAATTAGCAAAGATATTATTTCCGTGGGGGACGTTGATTACTGTGGCACATCAGGTCTTTTTGAGCTCTTGTTTATGGCAAATCCAAAACTCGATCTAGCGACAAAGGATGACTACGACAAGTACAAGAAAATATTGAATCAGACAAACGTTCACAAGAAGGAATACAGTCCCACTGGACCGATACGACAACTTAAGCACAATCTAAAATATAAAAAGGTGATATCAAAACTATTTCCGCCGAAAAAAGGAAGTGGAATTGAAGACCCCAACATTTTAGTTAATAGATTGAGAGAGTTGATCGAATCTTCTGATAGCGCCAAGAAACGGATGGAGATTCGTCGTATAGAAACGCAACTCCGAGTAGGAGGTATAATAGCTTAGTGAAAAATGTGAATGGTCTCAGTTCAATATGACGAACGTCAAAGAACAGATCGTACGCGAGCTGCACAAACCGGCAAGAAGAACATTTTAGCGAAGAAAGGTATCGATAAGAAGGTACCTACTAAAAGGTATCGATGATTTATGGCAGGCTGACTTGGTGGAGTTGATTCCGTACTCGCGAATAAATAATGGCTACAAATACCTACTCACAGTGATTGATTGCTTCTCGAAATATGATTGGGCTGTCCCGGTCAAGAATAAGACAGCGGTCGAAGTAAGGCGAGCATTCGAAAAGATATTGACTGAGAGAAAACCTCGAAATCTTCATACAGACAACGGCAAGGAGTTCTACAATAAGGAATTTAAAATGCTGATGAAAAGCAGTGGTGAGATCAACCATTATTCTACATACAGCAACCTCAAGGCTTCGATAGTGGAAAGATTCAATCGAACATTAAAGTCTATGATGTGGAAAAAGTTCAGTTTACAAGGGAACTACAAGTGGCTCCCAATTTTGAGCTCACTTCTCAGCGAATATAAAAATAGAAAACATAGTACGATAAAGATGAAGCCGATAGATGTGCGAGGGAGGGAAATCGAACAACGGCTTTTGCTCGAAGTGTACGGTAAAAAGGAACTCGCCGTGAAGATCGCCAGATATAGAGTCGGAGATCGAGTGAGAATCTCAAAATACAAGGCTCAGTTCGCTAAGGGCTATCAACCGTCTTGGACCTCCGAAATTTTTACGATCGCTCGGGTTAAAAACACCGTGCCCGTAATATATCACTTGAAGGATGACAGAGGCGAAAATATTGCAGGAGGATTCTATCAAGAAGAGCTGCAATTGGTCAAACATCCTGACTGCTACCTTGTCGAGAAGTTGATTAAAAGGAAAGGCAATAAAGTTTTGGTTAAATGGCTCGGTTTCGACAGTTCACATAACAGTTGGGAGACAGCTGACAACATCAATATATGAGACTCGATCATGGCTATAATGATCATTCAGTCATGAAACGCTGCGCTGACAACAACAAGAAGAAAAAGAAGCTACGAGTTATCATAACGCCAAAACGGATTGGAGGCAGTGCGATTAAACTGAGCGATGAAGCTAAATAATTTCAACGAATTATACCTAGAACAAAATTGAGCAATTTCGATATACTTCTGTTGGCGAAAGTGCATAAAATACGAGCGTTCCGAGGAGTGTTTATGAAAGACGAATTTCCCAGTAAACTGTGGAATAACGAATGTGCAGTTTTCAATTTGGACAAGAGCTACGTAAAAGGTACTCATTGGGTATGCTATAAGAAAGTTGGACAATTGGTTTACTTCTTTGACAGTAGTGGGGCTGAACCTCCACCTGAATTCGTTCACTATATGAAAAAATATAGAATCTCTAAAAATGATAAGCAATATCAAAAGACAGGAACTAATAATTGCGGCCAGTTATGTCTCCTCTATTTACTGGATCTCATATAATCAGGGGCAGACAAGGGTTTGGACTTCAGAAAGGTATATAAAGGAGTATCCATTAAAAGATTCATCATTCCGCTGAAGACTGTGTAGAAGAACATCATTGATTGCGAAGTTACAAATCGAATCTCTTAAAACGATAAACAATATCAATAATCGTGAACTAATTGGTCTGCTGTGCCTCCTGTATTTATTGGATCTCATATAGACAGTTCCCAATCAGGAGCAACCATGGGTTTGGACTTCAGAAAGGTATATAAAAGCGCAGCCACGAACAAAAGCATCATTCCGGTGAAGACTGTTGAAGAGTGCAGATCGTTGACGGCGAGTAATATTAGATTTCTTCAAAGTGCTGGATACTGCGTCTTGTCATCAACATGGAAATATTAAATTTGGAAGAAACTGCTACTTTAGTTGAAGGGATTGAATTTCATTCTCATCATCCTTATTCATCTACAAATCTTCAGCCAGGGGATGAAATACGTATCAGTCTGCAACATCAAGATTTATATACTCTTCCTAGTCAAAGTCTGCTTTACGTCGAAGGAAAATTTCTCAAGGAGGATGGTTCAGCAGTTCCCAGTGCATCAAAATTAACTAACAACATGTTTGCATTTTTATTTGATGAAATAAGATATGAACTGAGTGGAGTGGAAATAGATCGCGTGAAAAATCCGGGAATTAGTTCGACCTTGAAAAATTTGGTTTCGCTCAAGGGAGGTTTCCAGTCTTTAGATAACTGGGGATGGTGCTATCCAAAAAATGATACACTAAACATTACATCAGCAGAGGTGTACTTCAACTTATGCGTTCCTGTGTCATCTCTTCTTGGGTTCTGTGAAGATTATCAGAAGATTGTAATGAACGTGAAGCAAGAACTGATATTTGTTAGAAGTAGACATGATGAAAACTGCTACATAACAAAGCGACCAGGAACGGGAATTGAGGCGGCTGAAAAGTGTAAAATAGAACTGGAGAGACTATGCTGGAAGCTGCCTTATGTCACAGTAAATGAACATCAGAGACTGGCTTTGATGCGTCATCTCAAATCAGAAAAGATATTTTCACTAGGTTTTAGAACCTGGGAACTTTACGATTATCCTTTACTACCAGCGAGTCAGAGACAAATCTGGCCAGTTAAAACTTCAAGTCAGCTGGAAAAACCACGTTATATCATATTAACTTTTCAAACTGAAAGATTGAATAATCACGTAAAAGATGCAAGCAACTTTGATCATTGTAATATTTCCAACATCAAATTGTATTTAAATTGTAAAGCTTATCCATATGATGATTTGAATATAGATATTTCATCGAATCGGTTCGCCCTGCTCTACCATATGTACGCTTCATTTCAAAATTCCTATTATGGCGCACAAATGCAACCTCTGTCTTCTTTACAAAACTTTAAAGAAAAAGCACCTTTAATCGTTATAGATTGTTCGAAACAATCTGAATCTATAAAAAGTGGACCAGTAGATGTAAGATTAGAATTCGAATCAAAAAATATATTTCCGTCGAATACTACAGCATATTGTCTAATTATACATGATAGACTCGTAGAATATAACCCTCTAATTGGTACGGTTCGGCGAATGGTATAAAATGAGGTGAATCCTTTGCTCACTGTTCAGTATGGTTTCGGCTAGTGTAGTGATTGTAGACTTCCAGTGCTTTGTCGATAGCCTGGGAGGTTATATTATTAAAGAGTTGTCGCGATGTTTTCGAGTCTTTTCGGCTACTCTCGGATGTCCTCGGAGCCGTACGAGACTGTTCGTTCTCATCGAAGTACTGGGTGATACTCACTCGTCCGCGAGTACACGAGTCGGCACTAATAACTACGAACACGATGAAGTAAATTTTAATTCATGAATATTAATTAATCATTAATTCATGTTCAACTTTTACAGGTGCACAAAACAACTGTTTAATGTTCTATGTATTTTCAATCTCTGATTGTATAATCAATGGACTTACAAATTTACAAATATATCGATAATTCAAGACGACGGTATCACGCTAGCCAAAGAGGTTATACCTTTTCACAGTTTTGAAATATTTTCAAAGTACACGAGTCGGTATTAATAACTTCGAAATAAATTTTTATTAATGAATATTAATTAATACTTAATCAACACTAATTCATAATTAGTACTAATACTACAGGTACTCTGTTCGACTTGCCTGAGTATCGCCTGACTTGGGTCAGAGCAGGTCGACTCATGCTCCGTTTCATAGCGGGTGGTGGGAGTACAATGATCGGTGGTGGGGGTACAATGATCGGTGGTGGGAGAATCTGACAGCCAATCAGATTCGAGTATTCTCGTTCTATAAATAGGGCCGTTTTGTGGAGCTCTTCCTCATTATCTCATCGTGCTAGTGACAACATATCTGGAAACGTGTGAGTTGATTTTTTTTTTTTAAACCTTTAATTCATTTTGGTTGGAGTGTAGTTTTATTTTATTGTCTCATATCAGTTTTTAAATTCATTTTTAATTTTCTCATCGATTAATTTTCTCATTGTTTAATTTTTTTCTATTATATCAGTTTTTCAATTCGTTTTTAATTGTTTAATAATTTAAAAAAATTAAGATTAATTCTTTTGTTTTCAATTAATTTTGTTTTGTTTTTTTTTCCTTATTTTATAGTTAGTGTTTTCGCTTTTCATTTTAAATTAACTTTTTATTTTTTACCATGTCGCTACTAAATAAGTGTCAATATTGTGACAGAGATTTTAGCAATCAGTTTAACAAAGTTTATCATGAAAAGTCATGCCAGACCACGCTCCCTCGACGTACTTGTGTTACCTGCGGTAAGATTTTTAATTCTGTAACGCAGTGCAGAAAGCATATACGTCGCTGTCAACCAGAAACACGGCTCGTCATGACGAAGCGAAGGCGGTTGGAGGCGGCTATAGGACCTTTATATGAGATCGAGACAGCATTCGGGGGAGACCTCAAGACATTTTTCCTCCCATGTTCTGAACCAATCGATGCAGTGGAATTTCTCTGTAATCAGACAGACACCCTACATCGGCTGATTTCAGAATATTTGGCAGAATCAGACGCTCCCCTAAAGTTTAATTTGGTTTTGGAGGCTACGTATGAAAACGTCAGAGGAGAGACGTGCGAGCGTGCTTTTAAAACCAAAAATATAACGATCTACGACATCTCTACAATCTTGAATAGCCTCAGCGGAAGCTACTCGAAAATTGCTACCGAGATGGAAGAGATGACGATGAAGGGGAGCGGATGGTTCCTTAAATGTCTTGACGGTCTTCTTTTGAAAGTCAATCGATTTAGACCTCTATAATAACAAATACGCGTCATAATATATTATAATCCATTTTTTTTTTAATAAGAAGATGTTTTTAGTTGTTTTTTAAATAAGATGTTTTAACTCTTTTTTTTTGTTTTGTTTTTTAAATACACTATAAAAATGACCAAATGAAAGAAAGGTTTAAAGGAAATTTTCAATTATTTTTCGCTTCCAGATGCTATTAAATATTTAATTTTGTAAAGTTAATTTTTAATTTTTTTTTTTAGTTGTTGATATATTATTAATGTTTTTATTTGTAAACCAAAGAATGAGTGCTACGGGATGCGTGTTATGGTCTCTGACGTGGCTATAAAATCTCGCAAACCAGTATGTTGAAAATCAGATGTGTGAATGATGGTCTTTGGCGAGGCCGTGATGGCCGGGCAAAGTTGGGGCGAGGGTTCCAGGGTGCCCGGTTCGGAACGGTGTGGGTTAGATTCCCACCTGGGGCAGTTAATATTTATTTTTCGGCGGCCCCGAGAAATAAATCTTGACACTCCCACTCTGGTTAGCTGTCAGGACAGAACCACTAAAGGCCAAAAAAAAAAAAAGAATGTACGTTACAAAATATTAACACCAATATTATATCAACAAACCTCCCCGATGCACTCACACCTTGACGAGGCGGAGAGGCTTACTTCTAAATTATATTTAGAAAACTAAGATGAGTGCAAACGAAAGTATGAATTTTATCAAACATTTAATCCTCATTTATTTATTTTTTGTTTTTATTTATCATAGCCTAAAATATTCGCTAGGTACCAGTCGGCGCGATAAGTATATAAGGGGGAGAAGTGCAGCTATTCTTATCAGTCTTCAACATGCGTTTGGTAAAGCAACACCATACTTTGCATATTTCCAATATAGAAGATCGGGACTGTTCCGATATAAAAATATCGAGACACGGTCCTCTATTGCCCGACTCTATCAGATGTCTAGTATGTGGACCATCAAATTGCGGTAAAACTAATCTTATGCTGAGTTTAATTTATGATTCAAAGGGGTTAAGATTTGAAAATATCTATTTGTTTGCAAAATCTTTACATCAGCCAAAATATAGGCAACTAGCGCGAGTACTAGAACCTTTAGAGGATATCGGTTTTTTTTCAATACGAAGACAATTCAAATGTACCACCACCGAAGGAAGCACGTGCCAATTCTATATTTATTTTCGATGACATCACCTGCGATAAACAAGATAACGTTCGAGCGTACTTTTGCATGGGCCGGCATAATGGTATCGACATTTTCTACTTGAGTCAGAGTTATACCAGAATTCCAAAACATCTAGTAAGAGAAAATGCAAATCTTCTAATTCTTTTCCGACAAGACGAACTTAATTTGAGAAGGATCTACGATGACCACGTCAACTCTGATATGGATTTGAAATCTTTCAAAAAAATATGTCATTGGTGTTGGAAAGATGATAAATATGCCTTTATCGTTTTAGATAAGGACAGAGAGATTTCAGATGGACGATATCGAAAAGGTTTCGATACCTATGTAATACCTTGAATGTTCACCTTAAGGTCAGTCTGTGAGTAGACATGGAAGCGTCAACATCTTCTGAAACGGTCACTCGCCAAATTATTGAAATGAGAAGAGCGATTCAACAAAAATGCAACTTGTTGAAGAGAAGTAGAGAGGAAATTGATGAGTATTTGAAGGAAAAATATAAACCTGTCATCGACTCGATGAACAGATTACACGTTATCAAAACACCATTAATCGAGAATCAGACACATTTTTACTCTCCGAGTATAAAGAAGGAGGAAAAATTATCTGATATGACATCACAATCACTGATTGAGGGAATAAAGAGGCAGAGAATTGAGGAAACACCAATGGTTAGTTCATTACAAACATTGCGACCTAGATGGTTATATACAGACTCTCCAGAGGGCGATGGAGCAATAGGTGGTCCTTTGAAAGAGGAAGTGTTCGAAAATAGTCCCCAAGATGCTAGCCCGGTTGTAACAACCAAGGAATCGAGATCCTCTTTGCAAATGGTGAGAGAAGAAGCACAAGCTCCTGAAGGCAAAGAACTAGTTGAGCACTGCTTGCAAGAGGTTGGCGAGGTAGCATCGAAGTATATTAAAAAACTAGTCAACAATGACATAAAAGATCTCGACACGATTTATGGTATAGTCTACGATGGCAATAGGTTCACCGTTGGAGATGCAGTTGTTTCAATTAGCAAAGATATTATTTCCGTGGGGGACGTTGATTACTGTGGCACATCAGGTCTTTTTGAGCTCTTGTTTATGGCAAATCCAAAACTCGATCTAGCGACAAAGGATGACTACGACAAGTACAAGAAAATATTGAATCAGACAAACGTTCACAAGAAGGAATACAGTCCCACTGGACCGATACGACAACTTAAGCACAATCTAAAATATAAAAAGGTGATATCAAAACTATTTCCGCCGAAAAAAGGAAGTGGAATTGAAGACCCCAACATTTTAGTTAATAGATTGAGAGAGTTGATCGAATCTTCTGATAGCGCCAAGAAACGGATGGAGATTCGTCGTATAGAAACGCAACTCCGAGTAGGAGGTATAATAGCTTAGTGAAAAATGTGAATGGTCTCAGTTCAATATGACGAACGTCAAAGAACAGATCGTACGCGAGCTGCACAAACCGGCAAGAAGAACATTTTAGCGAAGAAAGGTATCGATAAGAAGGTACCTACTAAAAGGTATCGATGATTTATGGCAGGCTGACTTGGTGGAGTTGATTCCGTACTCGCGAATAAATAATGGCTACAAATACCTACTCACAGTGATTGATTGCTTCTCGAAATATGATTGGGCTGTCCCGGTCAAGAATAAGACAGCGGTCGAAGTAAGGCGAGCATTCGAAAAGATATTGACTGAGAGAAAACCTCGAAATCTTCATACAGACAACGGCAAGGAGTTCTACAATAAGGAATTTAAAATGCTGATGAAAAGCAGTGGTGAGATCAACCATTATTCTACATACAGCAACCTCAAGGCTTCGATAGTGGAAAGATTCAATCGAACATTAAAGTCTATGATGTGGAAAAAGTTCAGTTTACAAGGGAACTACAAGTGGCTCCCAATTTTGAGCTCACTTCTCAGCGAATATAAAAATAGAAAACATAGTACGATAAAGATGAAGCCGATAGATGTGCGAGGGAGGGAAATCGAACAACGGCTTTTGCTCGAAGTGTACGGTAAAAAGGAACTCGCCGTGAAGATCGCCAGATATAGAGTCGGAGATCGAGTGAGAATCTCAAAATACAAGGCTCAGTTCGCTAAGGGCTATCAACCGTCTTGGACCTCCGAAATTTTTACGATCGCTCGGGTTAAAAACACCGTGCCCGTAATATATCACTTGAAGGATGACAGAGCCGAAAATATTGCAGGAGGATTCTATCAAGAAGAGCTGCAATTGGTCAAACATCCTGACTGCTACCTTGTCGAGAAGTTGATTAAAAGGAAAGGCAATAAAGTTTTGGTTAAATGGCTCGGTTTCGACAGTTCACATAACAGTTGGGAGACAGCTGACAACATCAATATATGAGACTCGATCATGGCTATAATGATCATTCAGTCATGAAACGCTGCGCTGACAACAACAAGAAGAAAAAGAAGCTACGAGTTATCATAACGCCAAAACGGATTGGAGGCAGTGCGATTAAACTGAGCGATGAAGCTAAATAATTTCAACGAATTATACCTAGAACAAAATTGAGCAATTTCGATATACTTCTGTTGGCGAAAGTGCATAAAATACGAGCGTTCCGAGGAGTGTTTATGAAAGACGAATTTCCCAGTAAACTGTGGAATAACGAATGTGCAGTTTTCAATTTGGACAAGAGCTACGTAAAAGGTACTCATTGGGTATGCTATAAGAAAGTTGGACAATTGGTTTACTTCTTTGACAGTAGTGGGGCTGAACCTCCACCTGAATTCGTTCACTATATGAAAAAATATAGAATCTCTAAAAATGATAAGCAATATCAAAAGACAGGAACTAATAATTGCGGCCAGTTATGTCTCCTCTATTTACTGGATCTCATATAATCAGGGGCAGACAAGGGTTTGGACTTCAGAAAGGTATATAAAGGAGTATCCATTAAAAGATTCATCATTCCGCTGAAGACTGTGTAGAAGAACATCATTGATTGCGAAGTTACAAATCGAATCTCTTAAAACGATAAACAATATCAATAATCGTGAACTAATTGGTCTGCTGTGCCTCCTGTATTTATTGGATCTCATATAGACAGTTCCCAATCAGGAGCAACCATGGGTTTGGACTTCAGAAAGGTATATAAAAGCGCAGCCACGAACAAAAGCATCATTCCGGTGAAGACTGTTGAAGAGTGCAGATCGTTGACGGCGAGTAATATTAGATTTCTTCAAAGTGCTGGATACTGCGTCTTGTCATCAACATGGAAATATTAAATTTGGAAGAAACTGCTACTTTAGTTGAAGGGATTGAATTTCATTCTCATCATCCTTATTCATCTACAAATCTTCAGCCAGGGGATGAAATACGTATCAGTCTGCAACATCAAGATTTATATACTCTTCCTAGTCAAAGTCTGCTTTACGTCGAAGGAAAATTTCTCAAGGAGGATGGTTCAGCAGTTCCCAGTGCATCAAAATTAACTAACAACATGTTTGCATTTTTATTTGATGAAATAAGATATGAACTGAGTGGAGTGGAAATAGATCGCGTGAAAAATCCGGGAATTAGTTCGACCTTGAAAAATTTGGTTTCGCTCAAGGGAGGTTTCCAGTCTTTAGATAACTGGGGATGGTGCTATCCAAAAAATGATACACTAAACATTACATCAGCAGAGGTGTACTTCAACTTATGCGTTCCTGTGTCATCTCTTCTTGGGTTCTGTGAAGATTATCAGAAGATTGTAATGAACGTGAAGCAAGAACTGATATTTGTTAGAAGTAGACATGATGAAAACTGCTACATAACAAAGCGACCAGGAACGGGAATTGAGGCGGCTGAAAAGTGTAAAATAGAACTGGAGAGACTATGCTGGAAGCTGCCTTATGTCACAGTAAATGAACATCAGAGACTGGCTTTGATGCGTCATCTCAAATCAGAAAAGATATTTTCACTAGGTTTTAGAACCTGGGAACTTTACGATTATCCTTTACTACCAGCGAGTCAGAGACAAATCTGGCCAGTTAAAACTTCAAGTCAGCTGGAAAAACCACGTTATATCATATTAACTTTTCAAACTGAAAGATTGAATAATCACGTAAAAGATGCAAGCAACTTTGATCATTGTAATATTTCCAACATCAAATTGTATTTAAATTGTAAAGCTTATCCATATGATGATTTGAATATAGATATTTCATCGAATCGGTTCGCCCTGCTCTACCATATGTACGCTTCATTTCAAAATTCCTATTATGGCGCACAAATGCAACCTCTGTCTTCTTTACAAAACTTTAAAGAAAAAGCACCTTTAATCGTTATAGATTGTTCGAAACAATCTGAATCTATAAAAAGTGGACCAGTAGATGTAAGATTAGAATTCGAATCAAAAAATATATTTCCGTCGAATACTACAGCATATTGTCTAATTATACATGATAGACTCGTAGAATATAACCCTCTAATTGGTACGGTTCGGCGAATGGTATAAAATGAGGTGAATCCTTTGCTCACTGTTCAGTATGGTTTCGGCTAGTGTAGTGATTGTAGACTTCCAGTGCTTTGTCGATAGCCTGGGAGGTTATATTATTAAAGAGTTGTCGCGATGTTTTCGAGTCTTTTCGGCTACTCTCGGATGTCCTCGGAGCCGTACGAGACTGTTCGTTCTCATCGAAGTACTGGGTGATACTCACTCGTCCGCGAGTACACGAGTCGGCACTAATAACTACGAACACGATGAAGTAAATTTTAATTCATGAATATTAATTAATCATTAATTCATGTTCAACTTTTACAGGTGCACAAAACAACTGTTTAATGTTCTATGTATTTTCAATCTCTGATTGTATAATCAATGGACTTACAAATTTACAAATATATCGATAATTCAAGACGACGGTATCACGCTAGCCAAAGAGGTTATACCTTTTCACAGCTTTGAAATATTTTCAAAGTACACGAGTCGGTATTAATAACTTCGAAATAAATTTTTATTAATGAATATTAATTAATACTTAATCAACACTAATTCATAATTAGTACTAATACTACAGGTACTCTGTTCGACTTGCCTGAGTATCGCCTGACTTGGGTCAGAGCAGGTCGACTCATGCTCCGTTTCATAGCGGGTGGTGGGAGTACAATGATCGGTGGTGGGGGTACAATGATCGGTGGTGGGAGAATCTGACAGCCAATCAGATTCGAGTATTCTCGTTCTATAAATAGGGCCGTTTTGTGGAGCTCTTCCTCATTATCTCATCGTGCTAGTGACAACATATCTGGAAACGTGTGAGTTGATTTTTTTTTTTTAAACCTTTAATTCATTTTGGTTGGAGTGTAGTTTTATTTTATTGTCTCATATCAGTTTTTAAATTCATTTTTAATTTTCTCATCGATTAATTTTCTCATTGTTTAATTTTTTTCTATTATATCAGTTTTTCAATTCGTTTTTAATTGTTTAATAATTTAAAAAAATTAAGATTAATTCTTTTGTTTTCAATTAATTTTGTTTTGTTTTTTTTTTCCTTATTTTATAGTTAGTGTTTTCGCTTTTCATTTTAAATTAACTTTTTATTTTTTACCATGTCGCTACTAAATAAGTGTCAATATTGTGACAGAGATTTTAGCAATCAGTTTAACAAAGTTTATCATGAAAAGTCATGCCAGACCACGCTCCCTCGACGTACTTGTGTTACCTGCGGTAAGATTTTTAATTCTGTAACGCAGTGCAGAAAGCATATACGTCGCTGTCAACCAGAAACACGGCTCGTCATGACGAAGCGAAGGCGGTTGGAGGCGGCTATAGGACCTTTATATGAGATCGAGACAGCATTCGGGGGAGACCTCAAGACATTTTTCCTCCCATGTTCTGAACCAATCGATGCAGTGGAATTTCTCTGTAATCAGACAGACACCCTACATCGGCTGATTTCAGAATATTTGGCAGAATCAGACGCTCCCCTAAAGTTTAATTTGGTTTTGGAGGCTACGTATGAAAACGTCAGAGGAGAGACGTGCGAGCGTGCTTTTAAAACCAAAAATATAACGATCTACGACATCTCTACAATCTTGAATAGCCTCAGCGGAAGCTACTCGAAAATTGCTACCGAGATGGAAGAGATGACGATGAAGGGGAGCGGATGGTTCCTTAAATGTCTTGACGGTCTTCTTTTGAAAGTCAATCGATTTAGACCTCTATAATAACAAATACGTGTCATAATATATTATAATCCATTTTTTTTTAATAAGAAGATGTTTTTAGTTGTTTTTTAAATAAGATGTTTTAACTCTTTTTTTTTTGTTTTGTTTTTTAAATACACTATAAAAATGACCAAATGAAAGAAAGGTTTAAAGGAAATTTTCAATTATTTTTCGCTTCCAGATGCTATTAAATATTTAATTTTGTAAAGTTAATTTTTAATTTTTTTTTTTAGTTGTTGATATATTATTAATGTTTTTATTTGTAAACCAAAGAATGAGTGCTACGGGATGCGTGTTATGGTCTCTGACGTGGCTATAAAATCTCGCAAACCAGTATGTTGAAAATCAGATGTGTGAATGATGGTCTTTGGCGAGGCCGTGATGGCCGGGCAAAGTTGGGGCGAGGGTTCCAGGGTGCCCGGTTCGGAACGGTGTGGGTTAGATTCCCACCTGGGGCAGTTAATATTTATTTTTCGGCGGCCCCGAGAAATAAATCTTGACACTCCCACTCTGGTTAGCTGTCAGGACAGAACCACTAAAGGCCAAAAAAAAAAAAAAAGAATGTACGTTACAAAATATTAACACCAATATTATATCAACAAACCTCCCCGATGCACTCACACCTTGACGAGGCGGAGAGGCTTACTTCTAAATTATATTTAGAAAACTAAGATGAGTGCAAACGAAAGTATGAATTTTATCAAACATTTAATCCTCATTTATTTATTTTTTGTTTTTATTTATCATAGCCTAAAATATTCGCTAGGTACCAGTCGGCGCGATAAGTATATAAGGGGGAGAAGTGCAGCTATTCTTATCAGTCTTCAACATGCGTTTGGTAAAGCAACACCATACTTTGCATATTTCCAATATAGAAGATCGGGACTGTTCCGATATAAAAATATCGAGACACGGTCCTCTATTGCCCGACTCTATCAGATGTCTAGTATGTGGACCATCAAATTGCGGTAAAACTAATCTTATGCTGAGTTTAATTTATGATTCAAAGGGGTTAAGATTTGAAAATATCTATTTGTTTGCAAAATCTTTACATCAGCCAAAATATAGGCAACTAGCGCGAGTACTAGAACCTTTAGAGGATATCGGTTTTTTTTCAATACGAAGACAATTCAAATGTACCACCACCGAAGGAAGCACGTGCCAATTCTATATTTATTTTCGATGACATCGCCTGCGATAAACAAGATAACGTTCGAGCGTACTTTTGCATGGGCCGGCATAATGGTATCGACATTTTCTACTTGAGTCAGAGTTATACCAGAATTCCAAAACATCTAGTAAGAGAAAATGCAAATCTTCTAATTCTTTTCCGACAAGACGAACTTAATTTGAGAAGGATCTACGATGACCACGTCAACTCTGATATGGATTTGAAATCTTTCAAAAAAATATGTCATTGGTGTTGGAAAGATGATAAATATGCCTTTATCGTTTTAGATAAGGACAGAGAGATTTCAGATGGACGATATCGAAAAGGTTTCGATACCTATGTAATACCTTGAATGTTCACCTTAAGGTCAGTCTGTGAGTAGACATGGAAGCGTCAACATCTTCTGAAACGGTCACTCGCCAAATTATTGAAATGAGAAGAGCGATTCAACAAAAATGCAACTTGTTGAAGAGAAGTAGAGAGGAAATTGATGAGTATTTGAAGGAAAAATATAAACCTGTCATCGACTCGATGAACAGATTACACGTTATCAAAACACCATTAATCGAGAATCAGACACATTTTTACTCTCCGAGTATAAAGAAGGAGGAAAAATTATCTGATATGACATCACAATCACTGATTGAGGGAATAAAGAGGCAGAGAATTGAGGAAACACCAATGGTTAGTTCATTACAAACATTGCGACCTAGATGGTTATATACAGACTCTCCAGAGGGCGATGGAGCAATAGGTGGTCCTTTGAAAGAGGAAGTGTTCGAAAATAGTCCCCAAGATGCTAGCCCGGTTGTAACAACCAAGGAATCGAGATCCTCTTTGCAAATGGTGAGAGAAGAAGCACAAGCTCCTGAAGGCAAAGAACTAGTTGAGCACTGCTTGCAAGAGGTTGGCGAGGTAGCATCGAAGTATATTAAAAAACTAGTCAACAATGACATAAAAGATCTCGACACGATTTATGGTATAGTCTACGATGGCAATAGGTTCACCGTTGGAGATGCAGTTGTTTCAATTAGCAAAGATATTATTTCCGTGGGGGACGTTGATTACTGTGGCACATCAGGTCTTTTTGAGCTCTTGTTTATGGCAAATCCAAAACTCGATCTAGCGACAAAGGATGACTACGACAAGTACAAGAAAATATTGAATCAGACAAACGTTCACAAGAAGGAATACAGTCCCACTGGACCGATACGACAACTTAAGCACAATCTAAAATATAAAAAGGTGATATCAAAACTATTTCCGCCGAAAAAAGGAAGTGGAATTGAAGACCCCAACATTTTAGTTAATAGATTGAGAGAGTTGATCGAATCTTCTGATAGCGCCAAGAAACGGATGGAGATTCGTCGTATAGAAACGCAACTCCGAGTAGGAGGTATAATAGCTTAGTGAAAAATGTGAATGGTCTCAGTTCAATATGACGAACGTCAAAGAACAGATCGTACGCGAGCTGCACAAACCGGCAAGAAGAACATTTTAGCGAAGAAAGGTATCGATAAGAAGGTACCTACTAAAAGGTATCGATGATTTATGGCAGGCTGACTTGGTGGAGTTGATTCCGTACTCGCGAATAAATAATGGCTACAAATACCTACTCACAGTGATTGATTGCTTCTCGAAATATGATTGGGCTGTCCCGGTCAAGAATAAGACAGCGGTCAAAGTAAGGCGAGCATTCGAAAAGATATTGACTGAGAGAAAACCTCGAAATCTTCATACAGACAACGGCAAGGAGTTCTACAATAAGGAATTTAAAATGCTGATGAAAAGCAGTGGTGAGATCAACCATTATTCTACATACAGCAACCTCAAGGCTTCGATAGTGGAAAGATTCAATCGAACATTAAAGTCTATGATGTGGAAAAAGTTCAGTTTACAAGGGAACTACAAGTGGCTCCCAATTTTGAGCTCACTTCTCAGCGAATATAAAAATAGAAAACATAGTACGATAAAGATGAAGCCGATAGATGTGCGAGGGAGGGAAATCGAACAACGGCTTTTGCTCGAAGTGTACGGTAAAAAGGAACTCGCCGTGAAGATCGCCAGATATAGAGTCGGAGATCGAGTGAGAATCTCAAAATACAAGGCTCAGTTCGCTAAGGGCTATCAACCGTCTTGGACCTCCGAAATTTTTACGATCGCTCGGGTTAAAAACACCGTGCCCGTAATATATCACTTGAAGGATGACAGAGGCGAAAATATTGCAGGAGGATTCTATCAAGAAGAGCTGCAATTGGTCAAACATCCTGACTGCTACCTTGTCGAGAAGTTGATTAAAAGGAAAGGCAATAAAGTTTTGGTTAAATGGCTCGGTTTCGACAGTTCACATAACAGTTGGGAGACAGCTGACAACATCAATATATGAGACTCGATCATGGCTATAATGATCATTCAGTCATGAAACGCTGCGCTGACAACAACAAGAAGAAAAAGAAGCTACGAGTTATCATAACGCCAAAACGGATTGGAGGCAGTGCGATTAAACTGAGCGATGAAGCTAAATAATTTCAACGAATTATACCTAGAACAAAATTGAGCAATTTCGATATACTTCTGTTGGCGAAAGTGCATAAAATACGAGCGTTCCGAGGAGTGTTTATGAAAGACGAATTTCCCAGTAAACTGTGGAATAACGAATGTGCAGTTTTCAATTTGGACAAGAGCTACGTAAAAGGTACTCATTGGGTATGCTATAAGAAAGTTGGACAATTGGTTTACTTCTTTGACAGTAGTGGGGCTGAACCTCCACCTGAATTCGTTCACTATATGAAAAAATATAGAATCTCTAAAAATGATAAGCAATATCAAAAGACAGGAACTAATAATTGCGGCCAGTTATGTCTCCTCTATTTACTGGATCTCATATAATCAGGGGCAGACAAGGGTTTGGACTTCAGAAAGGTATATAAAGGAGTATCCATTAAAAGATTCATCATTCCGCTGAAGACTGTGTAGAAGAACATCATTGATTGCGAAGTTACAAATCGAATCTCTTAAAACGATAAACAATATCAATAATCGTGAACTAATTGGTCTGCTGTGCCTCCTGTATTTATTGGATCTCATATAGACAGTTCCCAATCAGGAGCAACCATGGGTTTGGACTTCAGAAAGGTATATAAAAGCGCAGCCACGAACAAAAGCATCATTCCGGTGAAGACTGTTGAAGAGTGCAGATCGTTGACGGCGAGTAATATTAGATTTCTTCAAAGTGCTGGATACTGCGTCTTGTCATCAACATGGAAATATTAAATTTGGAAGAAACTGCTACTTTAGTTGAAGGGATTGAATTTCATTCTCATCATCCTTATTCATCTACAAATCTTCAGCCAGGGGATGAAATACGTATCAGTCTGCAACATCAAGATTTATATACTCTTCCTAGTCAAAGTCTGCTTTACGTCGAAGGAAAATTTCTCAAGGAGGATGGTTCAGCAGTTCCCAGTGCATCAAAATTAACTAACAACATGTTTGCATTTTTATTTGATGAAATAAGATATGAACTGAGTGGAGTGGAAATAGATCGCGTGAAAAATCCGGGAATTACTTCGACCTTGAAAAATTTGGTTTCGCTCAAGGGAGGTTTCCAGTCTTTAGATAACTGGGGATGGTGCTATCCAAAAAATGATACACTAAACATTACATCAGCAGAGGTGTACTTCAACTTATGCGTTCCTGTGTCATCTCTTCTTGGGTTCTGTGAAGATTATCAGAAGATTGTAATGAACGTGAAGCAAGAACTGATATTTGTTAGAAGTAGACATGATGAAAACTGCTACATAACAAAGCGACCAGGAACGGGAATTGAGACGGCTGAAAAGTGTAAAATAGAACTGGAGAGACTATGCTGGAAGCTGCCTTATGTCACAGTAAATGAACATCAGAGACTGGCTTTGATGCGTCATCTCAAATCAGAAAAGATATTTTCACTAGGTTTTAGAATCTGGGAACTTTACGATTATCCTTTACTACCAGCGAGTCAGAGACAAATCTGGGCAGTTAAAACTTCAAGTCAGCTGGAAAAACCACGTTATATCATATTAACTTTTCAAACTGAAAGATTGAATAATCACGTAAAAGATGCAAGCAACTTTGATCATTGTAATATTTCCAACGTCAAATTGTATTTAAATTGTAAAGCTTATCCATATGATGATTTGAATATAGATATTTCATCCAATCGGTTCGCCCTGCTCTACCATATGTACGCTTCATTTCAAAATTCCTATTATGGCGCACAAATGCAACCTCTGTCTTCTTTACAAAACTTTAAAGAAAAAGCACCTTTAATCGTTATAGATTGTTCGAAACAATCTGAATCTATAAAAAGTGGACCAGTAGATGTAAGATTAGAATTCGAATCAAAAAATATATTTCCGTCGAATACTACAGCATATTGTCTAATTATACATGATAGACTCGTAGAATATAACCCTCTAATTGGTACGGTTCGGCGAATGGTATAAAATGAGGTGAATCCTTTGCTCACTGTTCAGTATGGTTTCGGCTAGTGTAGTGATTGTAGACTTCCAGTGCTTTGTCGATAGCCTGGGAGGTTATATTATTAAAGAGTTGTCTCTTTTTGATCAAGCTTTCAAAGAGAAATGCACGCAGTATCGGACAAAGGCTTTAGAAGCATGGATAAAAAATAATTGGTTTAAATTCTATTCACCTTGAATAGAATGGGTCACTAGCGTGATTTTAACACCCGTAAACCCTAAATGGAATGGGTCACTGACAAGGTTTAATCACCTGTAAACCCTTAATGTAAGTCACTGGCGAGGTCTAAAAACCCACGAACTTGATTGTGTGAGTGAATGAGAGGTGAATAGATCTCCAATTAGTTCAACAGAATTGTTCCAATGCTTTTTGTTTCTCTTTTAATTGCACGAAAATACAACAACAACAACAAAAAATCTAAATTTTTTTTAAATATTTTCTTATCTTTACCTGTATCGAAAATAAATTTTTTCTTATCAGGCTCATAATTATTATTGCTCAGGGCTACGATATTAATATTTGCTATGCCGACCAGCCTGCCATTTAGCAAAAAGTTCTGCTTATTATACATTTCATGATGATATCATTATTATATTTTTGTTTTCCAAATTAAATTTAAATACAATTAGAGGGTTTAGTTTTATTATATCATAGATTAAAGAAGGCTTATATTTTGTTTTTTGAATATATATATATTTCTTTATTTTAAAAATTAAGTTTTATTTAATTCATACATGTATTAGTTTGTAGATTAAATTTTATGTTTGTTTTGTATAAATTTTACAAGATCAAAATTTATGTTTGTATTATAACTTTATTTTGTATAAGTGTTACATTGTAAATAAAAAAAAATAAATTAAAAAAAAATATATAAAAAAATAAATAAACAAAAAAATTACAAAAAACCTCTTCGTTGTACCTTTACCTTGATGTGGTGAAGAGGCTTAAGGCTTAATGCCGAACTAAAAAGGTACAAAACTTAAGCTAAAATTAATATTATCATTACCTATCCTGATATCATTGAAGTATTGAGAGTTCAAAGTCCATTGTTTGCTTTCAAAGGAAGGATTAAGAGATACAGCATTATTGCGAAAGCTAAATTTGTTTACTGTTTAGCAGAAGGATTAACAAGTCCTATATCATTCTTTATATTTTAGGAATTAAGAGCTCAAAGTCCAAAAGCTGTTATAGGAATAAGGAACTCTACTATTTATTTATATGCTAGAGATAAACAGTTCAAAGTCCATATTTGTATTTCACCTAGACATCATCCAACTTGTCTATACATGATCCAACCTGTTTACATGTTGGTAAAGTTAAATATTGTAAAGGTTATGTAAACGTTGAGAAGGTTGCACAAACACGAAAACAATGTAAAGGTTATGTAACCTTTGAGAAGGTTACAGAGTATAAAGAGGGTGCCTGACCCTTCGTCGGATAGGTTATGATTATATAACCATAGAGGAGGTTACAGACTATAAAGTGGGCACCGGACCCTTCATCGTATAGGTTATGATTATATAACCATAGAGGAGGTTACAGAATATAAAGTGGACACCGGACCCTTCATCGTATAGGTTATGATTATATAACCATAGAGGAGGTTACAGACTATAAAGTGGGTACCGGACCCTTCAATTGGTGCAGGGGATAAACCTGGTGGTTAAGCGTGAATGCTGACCACGTCATTGTAAACAAAATAGCGGCTTGGGGTGGGGGTAATCAGGATGAAGCAATATGATTGGCTGGTTGGAGAGGGATAAGGGTATAAGGGGGGCGTGGCATAGGGGTCACGTGACTAAAAAGGGGCGTGGCCTAATAGTTAAGGTTAGGTCGAGGTGAGACCACGTGGTAGTTAAGGTTAGGTCGAGACAAGACCACGTGGTAGTTAAGGTTAGGTCGAGCTGAAAATTCAAATTCAAATTTCCCGCCATTGGTCACGTGGTCAAATGCTCGCTTCTGATTGGCTGAAATGTTTTGGTGGCCCAGCTCCCCCATTTTCCCTCTACTAAGGTGGAAGTGATTCGGAACATGGCAATACCAAGAGACGTAAAGGGCATTAGAAGGTTGCTAAGCACGCTAAATTATTATCGCCGATTCGTTCCGGATGGCGGAGTATTTGCACCCCTCAATAACCTGTTGCGAAAAGGCAAGCATATCGTCATAACCCCAGGAATCGAAGATAATATTAGAAGGTGCATGAGACGGTTGCAGGAAAGACCGGTACTGGCGTTCCCAGACTTTACCAAGACTTTCACGATTACCACAGATGCAAGTGACTACGCTTTGGGGGCAGTCTTGTCACAAGAGGGAAATGCAGGAGAACAACCGGTGGCTTACGCAAGCAGGCGACTTACGGACACGGAGGCTCGGTACAGTACCTTAGAACGGGAACTTCTCTGTATAGTGTGGGCAGTGGAACACTTCCGGCCGTACGTTTTTGGTCGGCAATTTAAGGCGAACACGAATCACCGAACATTGCGTTGGGTTGGGAAGCTGAAGGAGTCATCTGCTAGGGTCACACGGTGGAAAGAGATCCTCAGTCAATATAACATGGAGGTCATATATAAGCCAGGAAGGGAAAATGTGGTGGCAGATTGGCTGTCACGGGCCATTCAAATAAACGCGATAGACGAGGATAGAGGGAACAACTCGGGGGACATCCGACAATTCGTGAGCGAATGGACGCCGGAGAGGGAAGGAGAACGAGGATCGCAGCACTCAGAAACCGAACGGGAGTCAACAGGGGGAGAAAGTTCAGAGGGTGGAAGGCCGACAGACATGGAGGAAAGGGAAGAAATCGTCAACCCGAAAAAGCGCCAGATAATCTGGAAAATCAGGACCTCGGGCCTGACAAAGATAGATTACGCCCAGGACAACAGATGTAAGATCAGGACCATCTGGTCACAGCCTGGTATTACAGAAGAGCAAATTTCCAGAGTGTTAAAGGACGCCTCCCAACCGGGGAAAACATACTACCTTTACGTAGGAACGAGTCGCTCTGGCAGAAGATTCAACGATTATGGAGGATGGAAAAAATAGGTGTTGACCGGACGTTTGTCCGCTGCAAGCTGATGGTTGAATCTATCCGAGACGCAGAACAGCAACAAGAGGTCACACGGGCGTACCACCAGGGGAAGACAAATCATCGTGGGGTGAACGACACGTTGCAGGCTCTGAAAAGGAGATATTTCTGGTGGGGTATGAGGAAGACGATTGAGGACATAGTAGGAACATGCGAAGTGTGTCAGACTTACAAGTACGCTCGCCATCCGCTAAAAGGGATACATGAAGAGACGCCAACGTACCACTCAGCGACTTGCAGGTAGATACGTTCACCTGGAAAGGTTTCAAGTGGGTAACAGTCATAGACATTTTTAGTCAAGTCGCTATAGCCCATCCCGTGAAAGAGAGGTCCGCAGATGCAGAACTCGGAGCTTTGGAAACTTGGTTTCAATTTTACGGTATACCAGACAGAATATCGTCGGATGGAGGCAGAGAATTTGACAATGCAGAGGTAAAGAAGCAGATGCAGAATCTGGACATTACCTGGCACATCAATACCCCGGGACATCCTAAGAGCAGGGGAGGAATAGAGCGACTGCAAGGCACGTTGGGGGACCACTTTCGGGTGTACCATGTGGACAAGGGTTTGGACCCAGATGTGGCCATGCCATGGGCCGTGGCAGCCTATAATCACTCCATACACTCCGTGACGGGGTTTTTCCCTTTCGAGGCACTCTTTGGGCTGCGCGACAGGAGGAGGAATAGTGGGGAAACCGCAGTAGACAAGGAATTTTTGTAGAGGCTGGCGACTAATAAGGTAGAAATCGTGAGGGTGTGGGAAAAAACGCGACGCCGGGTTGAGTCCGAAAAACATAGGAGGGTAACTCGTGAAAATGTGGGGATAAAGGACATAACGGAGAAAATCAAGATAGGGACGATCGTATATCGTAAATTGGCTTCAAACCGAGGTTGTCATCAGATACGAGGGTCCATTCAAAGTGATCGTAATTCGTGAACACAACATTGTCACGATTCAGAGCATTCGGGACCCACGATAACGGCGAAACGTCCATGTGGAGCAGTTGAAAATCCCCGTGAGGGGGCCAAGCCCGACATCTTAATGTGGGAGTATCCTTTCTCCTAAGTGTTGTAAATAAAGACGTAGAGATTCTGTGAATTATAAGCCACAGGCAATATTTTATTTCATTTTATTTTATTTTATTTTATTTTATTTTTATAGTGTTTTTTTTGTTGTATATATAGTGTATTTCTTTTTATAGTGTTTTTGTTGGATATAGAGTGTATTTATTTTTATAATTTCTTTTTATAATGAATTTCCTTTTGTTCGTTTCATTATATAAGTTTATGAGAAGTGTTCATAAACTGGCAGGGGGGAGTTAAGATAGCGGATATCACAATATTACATGTAATCCTATATCATTAATGTAAATAGAGCCTAATGCTATATATAGAAGATTATAAGACAGAATAAAGAGAATCGCGTTGTGGTCTCCTATGTATGAATACCATATCGCGCGGCAAGATCTCAACGGTCTACAGTGCCAACAGAAATATATATATATATATATATATATATATATATATATGTGTGTGTGTGTGTTTTATATATGTATATATTGCTAGGTCACCCTTCCTGTCTGCCTCATTGTTATAATTCTTATTATAAAGAAATATCTTTAATCAGCAAACTATACTTATCAATTAGATGATAGAAATATTATATTATTTTGTCTTATACTAATTTATAATCAATGTATAATAATTATGGCCATTACAATTTAATTTGATTTTAATAACGTTTTGGTTAATACGTATTGGTTAATACGTTTATCAGTATGTTTAGCCTGTATAAATCAATAGTTTTAGATTTTAATACATTGTTGCAATTATATTATAGCATCCGACAAACCAATACTGAGGCAACATTGTTTTGTTCTTGACGGTCAAAATTCTCAGTTGTCAAAATAATCAGTTGACTGGCGCTTATACAACGCGCCACTCAGGTGTGCTCTTCCTTTTTATTAATTATTTTTCTCCTTCCTCCCCATCTTGTTAATTCTCTCCATCCTGTTAATTGTTTGTCTATCCTTATTATTATTTTTCTTCCTCACATACGATAATTACTTATGATTATATTACTCTAATTTTAAGCTTGCATAACTTTATGTTTTATTACTTTTTTTTTACTTTGATATTTTTTTTACATGCATTATTCTATGTATTTCATTATATCTTACATAGAAATCATTTTTATTACTTATATTATCATATTTTTCTGAGATACTTTTCATACTCCTAAATCTTCATTCAATTTATATTATAATTAGTATTTTTCATGTATTTTACTATATCTTTCTTTTCATTCATTTTATTTATCTTTCTTTCTGTATTTTATATATATTTATTTTTACAACACTTTTAAATATATTATTCATTAACATGTTTTTCATTCTTTGTTATTATGATTATTCACATTATGAATAACATTTTTTTCTTTATACTCTATTAACATATTCTTCTGTATCTCTTATTTTTAACATTAATATTAACATATTATGACTAGCATGTTTTTCTTTAAACTTTATATTTTATCATCTTACTGTTTGTTAACATTCTTATTATTACTGGTACTGCCATTGTTGTTATATCTATTGTTATCTTGTTTTTTCTTAGCCCCTAAAACTTCGGCCGAAACGTCGGCAAACATTATAATAACTTGTTTTTATATATTTTCTTTTTTCGTGTGTTTATTTATTGACCGCACCCCTAACTAAGATTCTTCTACGTATATTTTCCACGATCAACCATAATCTCACCATTACAATTTTTTGATTCATTAAACACATTGACCAATCCCATATTCAAGACCTTGACACCAGCGTCTGATTCATGAGCACCTGAACGGAGACATGACTGGCCGATCGTCTCTGGTGTTCATAGGTGGCGGCATCTTCTTCCACGTCGTTCCATGCCGGACCGCGATGAGTGCACCTCCGTTGTGTCGTGTAAGTCATCCGTAGTTATGGCATATCCTTAAAATCGAGGGGGGAAGGGTAAGGGGAGAGGGCATTCTTGCAATCTAGTGTCCGTGAAGACTGTTACCATCGGCTGAATCAGGGCTAATAGTGCTTAAATTTTTTCTATTTTGTAGAAATTCATTTTTCAGTGTTTGAACCCTTAATTTCCTGAATTATCGTCGTCATGAACTTTTGCATGTCGGAGAGTAGGTTTTTGCATAAAACAATGAATTCTTGGTTCATTTGGGCCATCATGTGAATCATGAGCTGTTGGTAGTAGCCGGCGGTTGGGGTAGAGGTTCCTGATTGGCTGCTGGTTTAGCATATCGTCTATTATCGTTTGTCGGGGGTGGAGTGGGAGGGAGGGAGGAGGAGGGGGTCGAAGTAGGGAGGAGTAGGTGTCCCTACTCGCCATCCTGTCGACCCTAGTTCCTCTGGTAGTGGAGGGCTTGGGCAGCTTCTGATTGGCTGAGGCTTTTTCTTCTTTTCTCTTCTCAGCCAGCTTCATTAAGTCTAATTTTGCCTTACATTGCCTGTACGATGCAACGTGGTCGCCCTGGCAATTGGCACATTTTGGTTTTCCAGATCTTGGGCATTGACTAATGTGGTGCTCTTCTCCGCACCTGAAGCACGCCGCAGTAAAGCCATAATAATTTTTTGTATGTCCAAATTTTTGGCATTTGTAACATTGTGGGGGTGCATTATCTTTCTCCTTGGGTATATAATTAGATACCGTAAAAAGACATCTGTTTACATGTCTTACTGACCTAATGTTCTCTATGATGGTTGTAATAGGTACAGTAATCACAACTGGTGTAAGAGGTGTCTTCTTTCCGGAGATATCCGTTTTGTGGAGTCTTCATACGTCTACTACTCCTAACGGTTGAAAAGCCGTTTCTATATCGTTTGGCGGTAGTATGGTAGTGGGTAGATTTTTTAGAACGAATCTGTTCCCTTTCATAGGGCATAGGTAAAGAATTCAATCCCTATGCTACTGAACCGGGATATGATGTCTTTTCTACCTTCTAATCTTTCCAATAATATATGGATCCCACTGGTCTGTTTGAGAAAATAATGTTGTATCTTCATCTTCTCGAGGCTCATCTTGATTTCTGGAATGGTATACTTTCTAGCCATCACGATCGGAAGTATTGTTTTCTTCTCAGTGTGAGGCGCAGTCTCCGTCTCGGTTGTTAAACCTACTAACACTCCATAACGATTCGATGTCGGCACACTAGTTTCCACGACCTTTTTCGGCACTTTTGCAGCACTTTTAGCAGTTTTTCTCTGGTTCCTAGTTTGCACACTAGTCACAGGCCTCCAATCTTCGGCATCAGAAGACTCTGGGAGTGGGGTGCTCTGCACCAGTTCCATATCGCGCACTAATTTTCCTCACTGGCAGACCGATCCAAATGGAATCACCTACGGACGGACCGTAACGGGACCACCAGCGGACAGACCGTAAATAACGCACGTACACAACCACTGGAGGATAATTGCCAGCGCAACGCTGCCCTTACCCAATTGGGTGGCTGCCGAGGTTAGATCCAAGTGATATGTATGGACCTCAGCAGCACTAGAACTCTTTATAAGCAAGTAAGAAAATGCAAAAGTTTCACTTCACAGGAGGTGGCACTTCTAGAGATGTTTCCTCTTCGGCTGCTGACTGCTGACTGTTGATTTAAGTACAAATCAACTTAATGTACTTAATTAATTAAGTATGTAATAATTAATTAAGCACCACTTACGCGTAAGTGGTGATCGTCGCTGTTTAGTAGTTTTTGCCAACTACATCCAATTGTTTTTTGCCGACTCTCTATAAGATCTAGGATGTGTGTTGGGGGTGGTCGGAGATGTGGTGGGGTTGGCCGGTAGGAGGGGATGGAGGGGATGGACTGTGCTGTCGCCTCGAGGAGAACTGAGTTAAACTGTTATATGTACTCATCCACCTGTTCTCTGGTGTGAAGTGTTGGCATAGCCGGTAGTCTTTGGTACATCTCCTTCTTATATTTCTCCCAATCAGCTTCTTGATATTTAAACTTTTTTGACATCGGCCCTTCTTTTCATCTATTGACGATGGACTAGACTGGTCGATGGTCCGAAGAGAGAAAGTTCAGAGCGGACCTGTGATACTGTGTGGCTGCCTCGTGAAGAGGAGGTCTAGAGTTGAGGTTGCCCCGTGTAAATGTAAAAGTGTAAGTGTCTGGGTGGACTACCGTGTATGCCGTTTTTACTACCACTTTGCCTCCTCCATTGGTGTTGTGCCAGATACCGTGTCTTGCTTTAAAATCTCTCTCAAATCTTTGACATTTGTAACACTGCGGTGGACCTACGTCTTTCCTGGGTACATAAGCGGTGACGTGGAAAATGCATTTGTTGATATGTTTAATTTTCCTTTAATGTCCTCGATGGTGACGGAGATGGGTACCGCGATGACGACCGAATTCAGAGGAGTCTTCTTCCCAGTTTCGTCTGTGCGGTGTAGCCTCCTCACGTATGTCACGTCTAGGGGTTTGAAAGCTTCTCTGATGTCCTCATCCGGCGTGATGGTCAACAGATTTTTAAGGACAGAATCTGTTCACTGTTTTGCCTGTTCTTGGAGCGTAAGTGCGATGCCTTATGTCGAGGGTCTTAAAGCCTGACAACACTTTCTACCGCTCCTGTGGACATTCCAGGTGGATTTGAATACCTCCCTTTGTCTGTCTCAGGAGATATTTTTCAGTTTTTATTATAGCCAGGAAAGTTTTTTCCATCGTTATGGAATATTTACTGGCCATTACGATGGGTGGTACCGGCGCTGTATTCTTTGGTACTTCAGCTGAAGACTCCTAAGCCAATCCCGACAGAGCACTAAACTGATTGGAGGTGGGTACTGTTATAGCCTCCGTAATGGTCCGGTTGTTGATGATCTTAAGTTGGCCTCTCGTTCAGTGTGCCGTTCAGTTCGAGCCTTCGAGGGGAGAACACCTATGATAGTCATCTACTGTGCTGTCCCAGTGATATTGCTAGACCCTCAAACCTTGCTTAGATTAGCACCCTCAAGCTGTCAAGATCCAAACTTTTCCCTTGGACCCAACCTTGTCAGCTACCCGCAAGGGTAAGGGCAGCGTCGCTCTAGTAAGACAGTGTAAAACCTAGCAGTAGCAGTTTCGCGATCAGGACAGGAGAGTGCGTTGGTGACAGTCGTGAGTGCGTTGTGACAGTCGTGAGTGCGTTCGTAACGGTCCGTCCACTAATGTCGGCCAGTTCAAGTTAGTGAAAGGACTATTAATTATGGCACGGCGAAGTACAAACCTAGAGATTCTGCCCTTATATACGCTCCTCGTTACAATCCTTAATTTTGATTGGCTATCTTATGTTGGAACAGTCTATCAACAATGGAAAGGTGGGTGCAGCTATCTAATGGAGGATATATTTAGCTACATCTTCGGCGGCTGTTATTAATAAGAAGTTCTCCGAATATTCCCATAGCATGACGTCTCTGAAATACTGTTTCCTGATTATCGCCTTTAGATCAAAACAGGAGCTTTCGCTCACTCCACTTTTATTATTAACCATTTGTTTCTATAGTATTGATATAACTATAAACGAAGGCTTATTATGGTATGGTTAATACTTACTAATTATTTTTACTTTGTAAATAACTTGTTATCAAACATGCAATCAAGGTTTATCGATGGTCTATGTTTTCAAAAATTGTAATTTATTTTATTTGTTTTGACAGATCTCGTGATGATCTTATGTAATTGGTTCAAATACCTTAGCCAAAGCATGGTATCTGATTCTGGGACTTTCTTCAGGCTTAATGTAGATTCCAATTCTTGTTTTTTCCAGTTGCTGAGATGCAGTGGATTCACCGCCCGCTAGCAGTCAAATAGGAAGATGGGAGAACCCTGGTGGGAGGTAGGTAAGGTCCTCATCCCGCTGTACTCAGTGATCTTCTTGCTCGGGGTGGTGGGTAACTGCCTCGTCATTCTGGTCCTCCTGAGGAATCGTGGCATGAGGACAGTTACCAATGTCTTCCTCCTGAATCTGGCTGTTTCCGATCTGATGCTGGGCGTTCTCTGCATGCCCTTCACGTTCGTCGGTTTCATTCTCAGAGACTTTGTCTTCGGGCATGTTATGTGCAGGCTTATACCTTTCATGCAAGGTTAGTGTCAATTTTTTTTCGCCTCACACTATTATTATATTATTGATAATACTTACATGACTTTGAACTAAGGTAACATTTTGTCTTAAAGAAGTATGGATCTTTATGATAGTAAATTTATTCATGACAAAGTATATATATATATATATATATATATATATATATATATATATATATATATATATATATATATATATATATATATATATACTTTAAAACATATGTTTTAAATATAAAGAAATGGTGAAGATAAATTTCGTATGAATGGAAAACCATTTTAAAAATGTTTTGTTTTTATAATAAAAATAGGCAATATATACATTACTCCGTAGATGAAAGTTGTTAATTTTTCTATTATTTTTTTTTATTGCTTCCCATATTTGCATAAATTTGGTTTGATCTATTAATAAATAGCTTTGATCTATTTGGGTATAAACGCATCAGAATGAATCTTATTAGAAAAATGCAGTCGATACTTGGCCCATTTTGACCACAGAACCTTTTTCTAAAACAAAATCAAACTTTCTTTATAAATCGAAGTCAACATTATCATTCTCTATTGCACTGCGATGGCCAGACAAACTCAGCAATTAATCTAACCTTACAATGGAATGCCAACTGAAATTTTTGCTAGGTATTATGAATTTAAGTAAATATTATACATTTTATTAGGTATATTGTGAATAAACATCTTCCTCTTATATTGATTCAGCTGTACTCGAGTCCAAAACAGCCGGCACATCTAAAAGGGGTAAAAGATTCCTCATGTCCTCTAGGATGTCCACGATGTACGTTTATGCTTTGAGCTACGGTATCCGTAACACATGGAAGTCTATTATCCCTCTTAAGAAATCCCTTCCTACACCACCACTGATCCTTCTCCGAACTGTGCCTGTCATATTGCAATTAGCGTAGCGTTCTCCCCTTCTATACCACACTTTAGAGTATCTGAACCATAGAGGTTAAATCTGGACACGTCTGAAAACAGAATAGAAGCCTCAGTCTCAATCCAGAGAGCGTGATTTTGGGCAAAACGGAGGCGAGCCGCTCGGTTTGCTGTGGTGAGGAGAGGATCTATGGGAGGCCGCCAGGAGTGCAGGTTCATTTCAGGTATTCGTCTTCGTACTGTTTGTACATTGACATCCACACCACGAGCAACAAGTAACCGGCAAGACCTCTCTTCTGAGGTTTAGAAGCGGTTTCGGAGAGTCTCTATCACGATGAAACGTTCGTCGACTCAGAATGTCGCTCTTAGCAACCTTGGCCTCGGCCTCCAGGATTATCTCTCTAGACAGGTCTCTCCGTACCTATGGCCCGCTTTCCGAGCCGTCGTTTCCGGTAGCCCGAGGGTCGTGGCTTCTCCCGTCTTCGATTAATGCAATGATTCCAAACAAAAAATACAAACAAAATGAAAATAATAAATAAATTAGAAAAACCAAAAAAAAAAAAACCGCACACTAACTGAAATAAGTTTATCTGCAATCTTTGGATATTTATCACAAATCCTAGAAGAATTGTTGCAAAGGCCAGTTGTAATGTAAACTCTATCAACACGGCTCATGTATGCGCCGATTTTTATGGACTGGAGTGTCAATTGTTTCGACTAATATTAAATAAGTTAGTTGAGACAATCAATCAACTAAAAATATTTGAGGAGTGTTCTCTTTCCAATCTGTGTCATGTCTGGCTATTAGAGTTTTAGCTGTTTATATTTTGATATTGTTTATCTCTTAATATAATGTAGTCCTTTTATTTACTACCACACATATTCTATTAGTTAGAATCACATATTGATTATACTCAAATATTGCCGATATTGCGACAAGTTTTTTATAACTTCCTTATTAAAAGTTTACGTAGCCTCCAACATATTTCTGTTTTCCAATATATATCTGTTCAGCTGCTTTGTCATATGTCTATCATATAACTTCATATTTCTTTTTAGCAGGCCCTAAGGAAAATACTCTTCCAAGATATTCAGACAAAGGCTGTTTATCTAATTTTCTCTCTTTCAGGGCCGGAAGTATTTGCTAAAGGGAGGGGGACAAGCTTAATTTTGCTGTACCTTCTTTCATTCCCCCTTCTCTCCTCTCCTCGTGTCAAAGTCAATAACAATATTTTAGGTAATATACTTCTAAATATATATCATCATCTTATGAGATGATATTAACTGACTGAATTAAGGTCAAAACAATAAAAAATCAGATGCAAATATTTGTATGCTTAACCTACAAATAAAATTTCCATCTAATTTTACAAAGTGATAATAATACAACATATTACAAGTGAAAAATAATACAACTCACATAGGATGATGCAGACTAATTTATAAGACTCATATTTAAATGCCAATGTTATATTCTTTTATAATCAAAGTTAAATTCTTTATTGTGAATTCCTATGAGGGAAAAAATGGCTACTGGCAACATTGCTAGAAGTTTGTTTTGTATTGCTGCCAGAGCCTCTTACTTCTTAGAACCCTGAGAAAGCTCTTTACGATTTCTATAGAATCTTTTTACCAGCTTTTCATAACTTTCCAGTTGCCGCCATCAACAGTCTTTCCGAATAAGTTATTTTCCGAAATGCTCTTAATCAGTTGTTTATTAAATGGCATATGGGTAATTAGTTTCTGACTACATCTACAATTTATTACATTTCTTGACAACTAGTAAAAAAAAAATAAATAATAAAGTCCCATATTATAATACGTTTTTTTTCTTATGAACATTTAAAAATAATTTTTTTTTCCTTCAAAATATGAAAATGATTCTAGCCGAAAGTTGAAAAAGTAGGGTAGTCCTTCGATTTTTGAATTTATATTTCACATAATTTTTAGTATTAAGGGTACTCTGAGTCCCATCAGTGCAAAATATTTTATTAAAATGTTCATGATTTTTCTATCATATGATAAATTCTCGAAACCACTTATTCATTCGCAAAGTACTGCTAATTACGGTGACTGTGCTGAGGATGCCATCTATTAACTTATTATCTCTATTTTGGACATACACAACTGTTGAAACTGAGACATTAATTAAATACTTTCAAACATAAATTTAATTAATTTATTTGAACATCATAAAATTACGGTTTCGCAAATGTGGCCCACAAAAGCTAACGAAAATAGTTTTCAATGAAAACCTCAGGAGTTTTGTAATATAAACAATCTAAGTAAGCAATGTAAACACAAATTGTGGCTGTACGAATTAACATACATTTTCCAACAACGATGGTATTATACCCGGTATGTAAACACCATTCACGATGGGGTGATTGGATGGAATTTTTTGAAACAAAAACTTATTGTAATTTAAATTTGATTTAATAATTTATTTAAATTTAAACTATTATTAGCAATAAATTTAAATTTATTTATTATATAAATAATAATTTATTTATTTGATAATTTAAAAAATTGTTTTTTAAAAGTAATAGTTATCAAAGATGAAATAAGTTTACAAAAGACCATATGAATGAATGCTACAATTTAAAACATATGTGATGAGGAAATGATAAAATCCACTAATCGTTAAGGAATCAATTTGTCCCAAAGTCCTGGGCAAAAAAATTTACTTATTTCATACTGAGGTTAGGCCATGTAAAATAAACATGTCCACAGGCCTGACATGAAGAATGCACGTCTGCCAACCTATAGCCGCTGGAATACAAAACGGCGGCAAACAAAATCTCGGAATTTTAGGACTATTTTTGTTTCTTTTATCTTTAATTCCTAAACGTTGCATTCTATCGTAAAAGTAACGTATATTAAATAAAAGGAAATCAAAATCCGCGTCTAATGAGTACCACAGCATGAGTAAACCTCTCGAAATTGACAATCTGAGATCTCCGGCATTAGAGTTATAATTTTGGTTTACAAACAACGGAGTAATTTGAATTTTCAGGTATATTTTATGTATTTCCCCTCTTGTGAAAATTCACAGTTTTCCATCTCCTCCTTCTTGTGCGTTTTTGGCCATCTCGAAAAAACGCTAAGAAAAAGTTTGTTTTTTAGTTTTTCCTTAGGAACTCACTTTGAGTGCATTCAAGTTAAAAATTCGCCATTAGGTACCAATTTTAAATATTAAATTTTATATATGATTGTATATATACAATATTATAATATTTTTGAGTATTCTGAATAACTATTGAGATATGCGACCGTGAAAGTCTACCAAAATATCCAAAAGTTGAAATAGTTAGATTTGCCATTAGTTTCGCATTAGATATGATTTATTTTCATCCCACATAAAACTCAAGATGCTATATAGATTTGTTTACAGACTTTAGGAGGAGACGGGCTTCTAACTAGTGTCCAAGAAATCTGGAAAGCTTAGGGACCGTTTTTGGTTTTTCACCTACAATTTCTAAATGATTCATTCTATCGAAAAAGTTAAGGTATATTAAATTAAAGAGATTCATATTCTGCGTCTGATAAGTACCACATTTTATATGCCCAAACTTCATTATGAAATGTCACATTTTTGCAGGACTAACTAACTTAAGGGCTCCCGGACTGGATAAATTGTAAATTAGTTATCTAAATATTTTTTAGATATCTACATATTTCTGTGTCTATATATATGTTTGTGTACTATATTTAATTCATATCATTGCATTTAATGTTAAAAATACAACTAGGAACAGAGGAAATAAGAAATAGAGTAGGAACTGAAGTAAAAATCCTCAACGAAATCAGCAAAAGAAGATTGATGTGATACGGCCACATCATGCGAATGCAAAGAACGTGTTGGCCCACTGCGAATCCTTAAGCCCAGAGAAGAGTAGACGGGGAAGACATCGGGAGATGTGGATAGAGGACTTTAGGGAAGACGTGACGGCTAGAGAACTGACGGAAGATGGGACATTGACAGAGATTAATGAAAAGCAGAAGTAGGTGCTGAATATCGCAATGTGATATAGTTACAAAACCCGAAAATATACATATTACAACAAAGTACCTACTGAAAAAAATATGTTTTAAGTAACTATATATAACTTTATATATATATCTAAATAAAATCGTATTTCATCCAAATTAGTTGTATGTTTGTTTTAGATCAAGAATGTGATTATCGGAAGTAGGTGATTGTCACTAACGCTTATTTAATTATTTTGTCGACGTTTCCCCACTTAATAATTTAATATATTTTTTTTAAATTTAATTAATTTCATATTTTTACTTTCATGTACTTTAAAGTGGCTAAAAACATAAAATACAAAACAGATACCTTGATACTAAGCATTTAAATAACAATTACGCGGGCATTATTAGTAAAATTTAAATATATATTAAAAAGACATACAAAATATATTTACGAATTGTCCGCTTATAATGAAATAATAAAAACTTGGAATGAAATATTTCAGCATAATTTATATTTGATTTTAATTAATCTTGTACATATAATCTAAGATAGGTAATTAAAATGTGTTCTTTTATAATATATTACAGATATTTGCAATTCATTTGATATAAAAATATTTGAAATGGACAAATTAAAAACTGTTAAATATTGCGGAGTTATTTTATTCTGAAGATCTAAAAAGCACTGACATGCTATACAACAAGACAATACAGCAAGACAATGCTATAATACAATATGTAATAATCTACTAGTAAAAAATAAGTATATCATATACTAATACAAGTATAGGTTCACCAATGTCTTCAATTTGAAAATATAAGACTTTCCAGAAAATTAACTAATTAAGAAAGTAATGAGTTTATAATTATTATATACATTCATATCTCTGTTTGTAGCCCTGGTCAGTTCATGTAATACTGGCCAAAGTTTGACAAAATGGCTGATTGTCTACTTTATTCACTTTATATTATGCATATTTATTTTTTATTTTATTACTTCATCAATCCCACATAGAAAAACAAAATAATGTACTTTTCGGGATCAGCACTATGTATTTAGTAAAATGTAATTATACATGCATTTCTGGAACAACAGGTCTTTATCCTCAGGGCTGGAATTTGGATTTTTGCAAATTCATATAAATTCATATTATATTTCATATAAACTCATATTATATTTCGTATAAAGTCATATTATATTATATTTCATTTAAAGTCATATTATATTTCAAAATAAATACCATTACCTCATACCATTAACTTATTTTATTGACTGAATTAATTAATCAAAAATGCTAAAAGCATGATTGTTATACAAATAATAGCATTAAAATTTAAGTTTTCGAACTTTTTTTGCAGCAAATATATTAATTTCGCTGTAAATTTGCAGCCGTCTATGTCCGGCTGCCTGTTCGTTACCCTTTGATATCGCCCCCTGGTTCCGGCCTGGTTTATTCTTACTGTTTTATGAACGATTTGGGATTTTTCAAGAATGGTTTTGTACCTGAAATGAATTTAAAAAAAAAAACAAAAAAAAAAACAGGCTAACTCGTGTCAGTTTCATTTAGAACTTGGGATAGTTCAATGCATCTCTGTTAGTAATTATAATGTATTTCACTTCTATCCCATAAGTGATCAGTTTAGGATAATTTAGGAAAAAAAATAGCGCCCGACAGATGTAACTATAGAATAGATTGTTAATACAGTCTACATGTTATAATAAATGAAAAGAAAATTCAAATATCGCTTTCCTTTAGTTCTGTGTTCTGCGGAGTCTATTCCAATAAAGTATCTTTTTATTTACTTTACATTAATATTTTCCCTTTAGAGTCCCATTTCTTTTTAATTATTTTGAAGTGTAATAAAACATTTATTTTTCATGATATCAAGCCTCCGTTTTCTAACCTACTTCAGTAATTGCATTCTGAAGTCGTCTTTGTTTTCTCGTCAACATTTTTCTTCTATTTTTTATTCTTTCTACATCAGCTGTCTTAAAGTAAAAGGAACTCGAAAAGAAATCGTTCTTAGAATAATTTCCTCATAAGGAATAAGGAACTTAGAGGATTATAATTTTTTAATTTAAAATCAGTCTACCGCTTTCCTATATTTTAGTATATCACGATAAGGAACGGAAGGGCATTATTGAAATCAATGGCAAGGCAAGGGGAAGGTTTTCTTTTCATCAAAATGAAGTTCAATCTCCGAATCCAATATAAATCTTTTATAGACTTTTTGAGATAAATTTTGTAAGCTAAGATTAAAAAAAAATGTTCCATGTAATATTTGGTTGTGATATTTTTGTATAGGTATATAGGCAGGTAAAAATAGTGAAATGTATAGAAAAAATGGATTAATGCCGTTTAGAAAAAAATATATATAATTAAGACAGATATTTCACAAAAGTCATTATGTCTTAATGTTTTTGTAGTTAGTTATTTGAATATATATAGTGCTGAGTTAATAGTCTAAACTCGCCAATCGCCAAGGGTGGCACGGGATTCAAAAACTGCATTATGTTTTAGTTATCTATATTCATCGATTTCTTAAGAGAATCCACCAAAAAAAGTTTATAAAGTAAGTCGTATTGTCTTACAAGGGTATAGTGTGTCCGTCGCCGATTTTGGTCAACATTTTTTGTCTGATTCTACATTGAAAAAAAGTTGGCCCCTATCCTTCCGTTTCATCTAATGGACCTTAGGAACTGAGAAAAAACAATGGAACATGCTAAGAATGCTTTATTATATATCCTGTGTTTGGAGAATGATATCGACATGATTTTTTCAGCTAAACATTTGTTTTTTAGAGCATACTCGTATTTGAGGAAAAATATAAATGTTCACTATAGCTAGGAAAAACAACGTATGAGTTGGGAATTTTATTTTCATTTCTCTTTGTTTATAGACGTAAAACCCTTGGTCATAAACGTCTAAGATTTATTTGAACTACTCAGATTTGAAATACATTTGGTATATATTATAAAAAAAAGAATAATAGATTGTAACGGCTTGGATCACTATTAAGTTCGTTCCACGAGGCCATCTTTATAGTTAAAGTATACCATAAAGCTTGTTGTGGGCCAAAGTAAAGCTAATCACTCGAGATTAGTCAGTCAGACGAGTCTCGCAATTAACAGGTAACATACGTGGTAGGTCTCACTTGAATAATTATTAGTTAGTTGTTATCTACTGCAAGGAGTATCCAGAAGTTATTTATTTCTGTTTATATCTTAATTTGGACCCAGTGGTAAGCATCCTAATTTCCTCATTTCTAAATCAACTAAATTTTGCTGTATAGAAAATTTATGTAAACTAATTATTTTGTTGATTTACTTTAAGTTAGTGTTTTGGTTATGTTAAATAAAATTAATTTCTGTGTAAAATGAGGAACGAAAATAAACAATGTATTTCCCTCGAAATTAAGTCTCGTTTTATCGCAAAACATTAAGATCTCTGGACCTTATACATAATAAACCTATTACAAGATGAGAATAAAATTTAAAAAAAAAATTAGCCCAGGTATAGTGCTATAGTTTGTACAAGAGTCAATATACTTTCAAAAAATTGAATACCTATGTCACAGAAGCTTCATTGTCATTAACAGCGCTAGATAAATTTGGGGTCAATTCTATGTATTGCTGAAATATTGTGAGTGCATTCTTCAAAAATTAGTCTAACCGTAAGATTGAGTTTTCTGATAAGGTGGAGTGAGTGAGCTCAGTTGGGCCTATTCTTAAGCGGGTCAGGGCGACTTCCTCTCTGTAGCTGCTGCGGTTGGATGTTGACCGTGGTTTTACTACTTTTTTTATAGCTTTTAATTCACTAGTAGGGATTTTGTCCACCATCTCTTATTTACTCTTTTTAATTCCTATCTAAGATGGCCGTCATTTTAATGGGCCCATATCATTAAAAATTTATTTGTTTCGCAGTCACGACCAAATGCGTTGTTCAATTTTCTAAAATTAGACATGAATATTCCTTTAAGGCATTTAAAACGACGTGTGCTAAAATTTGTTTTTCTTGAGTAGGTTTTTTTTATTTATTCGCATTTCCCTTCAGAGTAATAAAAATGAACAAATAAAAAGTAAATAAACCACACCAGGCCAGGAATCGAAAGGATCGTTCGACTATTTTGGTTCTG
The DNA here is from genome assembly GCA_948150685.1 of Rhaphigaster nebulosa. Lineage (NCBI taxonomy): Eukaryota > Metazoa > Arthropoda > Insecta > Hemiptera > Pentatomidae > Rhaphigaster > Rhaphigaster nebulosa. The sequence goes on from CANUHP010000050.1 coordinate 79,494, forward strand.
TGGGCAGGGAGGGGGGAGAGGGAGGCATTATAGAGGTCAGAAAAGCGCGATCTTGTTGTCAGAGAGTGGACTGAGGATTTGAATTGCAGGATTTTGTAGATGTATGAGGGATGCTGGGAGTTGATGGTTTGGAATAGGAAATATTCTAGGAAATCTTGTCACCGGGTGGAGGGAAGAACAACTCGCCATAAAGATGGGGAACGTGGGACCGCCTCGAGGCACCTAAGACAAATCTTAAAAAACAGTTCATGATTCGCTTCAATCAGTCCTCGAGAACAATCGAGAGGCCACCATACACCTTACATAAATACACCATACAAGAGGATGACATAAATACAATTACAAGAGGATGTCAGGAAAAACTACATATGTGGAGGGATTTTTATTATTGTTTCCTCACTACCGAAGGAGGAAAGCTTTGTAATCATGCAGTACGTTAAAACATGTACCGTCCTCAGAATGGTAAACAAATAGGGGAACAAAAATGGTAACTTCTCAACGAATGCCAACATTGGCTTGACCTTTAAAAGCTGCAATAAAAAGATTTGTTCGCGAAATCTACAGTTCACATAACTACTAGCTGCTATGTATATTTCGGGTCCTGCAACTGTGTCTCATTCCCATATTCAGTACTCCTCTCCAATGAGTTCTGCCAGTGCATTCATCCTCTGTCCTCTAGTCGTGATATTTTCCCTGACCTTCTCTGACCACAGCTTTCCGAGGTATTTTCAAAAAACTACGTCACCGATAACCCAATAATGGGCCCCAATATCGAATAAATCCGAAAAATTAAAAAAAAAAATCGATACGTGAGCGCGTGAAAAATAAAACTACAGAATTGCTATTTTTAACGAATTTGCCTACATTTATTTATTGTACATTTTTAACATTACAATTTATTGCTTAACATAAATTTAGATGGAACGTATAGAAACAAGGCAAATTGAAATAAAGTTCTTTGTCGCAGATCTCAAAAAATGTCACTTTTATAAGTATTCAATACTAATAATGGGAAGGAGAAGAATTCTTGTGTTGTATTAGTGGAATAGTGCCTTCTTTATATCCCTATATTCCTTTATCATTATATGTTACATCGTCCTACCAACGTTTCGAGGTGCTCCCCCATTCTAAAGGTGTTTTTTTTTCTCCACTTATCACGCACATATGAAATAAATAATTTCATCCCAAAGTGACTGTATCCATCTTTTTTTTTTTAATTAATAGATAGGAGAATTCTAGAATTAATGTGTTCAAACTTTAGTCAGGAGAGGAGATGCCTTTTATGAGTAAAGCAGAACAAATGGAGGATGAGAGGGAGTCACGGTTAGAGCCTATTAGTGCAGGTTTGTTCGAATTGGTTTATAGGAGTTTTGCGAGTTTGCATGTTGGAGTGGCTTAATGAACGGGGTGTGGAATCAATTTATCCTATTGCCTAATGCTGTAATTCAATAATTCAATGTGTTATTCTATGGTTAAGTGCTTGGTATAATTAATCATTTGACTGTCTTGTATTCACCGTATGTATGAAGTAGATATATTCTTATTTGAATACGATCGTGAGGTAGTATATTGAATTTAGTTATATCAAAATTTTACAAGATTTTTTTGTTTTAGCTGAATTACATTTATATCTTTTAGCCTAAGATAAAAGGTTAGTGGGAGATTTAATATGAATTGAAAAAATAAAAACGTTAAGCAGAGTATGTTTACCAATTTATTGTTGTCTTGAAAAAAATGTTTCAGAGAATAACATATCGGCAAGAAGTTGTTACTGGCAGTTCAGCAGATTTAATCTCAACCAACATATGTCTTGTCAGAAAAAGTTTCGTGTGGAGAATTTTCCAAGAGTTCGACAACGAAGTGAACTACAATATAAGCGGAGTATTTACTTCTAAGATAATATTTAGTCTACACATTTACTATTATCTAATAAATTGATCATTTTCAAGTATCGATAAAAAAAAAAAAAGAGAGTTTCTTTGATGGGATCAAGATTGAATAAGAAGCCCAAAATACTTTTAATGAGAAATTGACTTATAACTTATACATTGACTTAGAAATACTTAGACTTATGAATTGAAGTATATTTACGAAAGAAAAAAATCCTTCGGTAGACGAAGTCGTGACAGTCTTTATACTGTTTTTGCTACCAATTGGTGATTTATGACTAAGTATTAAGTGTTAAAATATACCATTAAAAGCCATGAATTTAACTTGTGTAATACTTATGTAATAAAAGAAAATAGTAAATACTTCTGTTGGAAAGTATTACTTTCAAGAGACTGATTTTAAGTGGATTAGCCGAAGTTATAGTGCACATCTGCATGAGTCACCATTTTATGTTAAGGGAAGATGCATAAAAAACATCGTCCACCTGAGCCAAACAATAACTTCAAATATTAAAGTTTAAATTGCCCAAAAAATGAATTAAAAGCAGCTCTGTTCTTTATTTGCAAATGCTGGTGTCGTTATTGGGCAGAACTGAATAGTCTTTTCTCTGAGTAAAAAACAAAACATAGTTAGCTATTGTGTATACTATTAGTTATTTCTTTCAAAAATTTTTCCTAAATAATGTTTTAATTAAACAAAAATGCAATAAATACGCGAGATATTTAAAATATCTAAACGCAATGCTATTGGTTGGACAGCGGTGAGAGGTCAAATTTCAGGTCAGAATAACTACTTCTTATGCTTGCTGGGTACTTTCTTTAAGTGATCGACGATAATTTGAATTTTATCATAGTACCTTTCATTAAGTCATCATCATGCTCATAATCTAAAATCTCTTTTACTGCTTGCGCAGAGTGAGACTGTGCTTTGCAAGGTCTAGGCCAGGTTTTCCTTTTCTATCCAGTTGCATCCTCCTGCTCCAGTCTAATCCTCGACTCTGGAACGCTTCCCGCACTCCTTCTTCCCAGAATATTAGGCGTCTTCCACTTGAGTCTCATAAATCTTCCTGCCAACTTTATCTTGGCTCATCCTGAGATGGTGACCGTATCATCTTAACTTTTGCTCTTCAGTATCGTTTATTTTATTTATTTATTTTGAGAATAATAAATAAATAGTTTAGAAAAATAAATGAATAAAGCTGAGTTTTATTGGCGTTAGTGGCATACATATATCCCATGCGTAACACCCCACTGCTGCTGAAACCACGTATGCCAGAACTGGCCAGGTAGCGGGAATAAAAAAAAAAATAATAATAAAAGTTAATGTTGCGAATCCTGTGTCGTCTAGTCTTTCCTTCGACTTTCCGCAGGTAGCGCATTTCCATCGCTTGTATTTGTCTCCTATGAGGGTCCAGGATTCAGAGGAGTACGATAGATGGGAAGGAACGTCTGCGATTTTTTTTTTTTTATCCTCTTAGAAACTTGCGGTTGAGGAAGTCTCGCCGGACAGCCCCGAACATTCACCCTGCTGCTCCCATTCGTTAGCTTAACTCTTCTTCTACGTATCCAGACTCATTGAGATGAGCATCCAAATATTTGAAATTTGTTACCTGCTCCAATCTCTGATTATCTACTCTTAGTATCCCCCCAAAACTATGTGTGGCTTTCTTCCTATACGCATATATTTTGTCTTTTCAGGGTGAATGACCATGTGCTTTGAGGGTATTTATGTTTTTCTGTAGGTCTTGGATATTTAACAGAACATTGGCACATGCAACTGCAGAATACAGAGTGGGCTGCATTTTCCAGTGTCCTGGTTGAAAATTCTACATTCACTACTTGGCTCTCTTCAGTGTTAGATCCAGAACCAATATGAATAATAGGGGTCTCAGACTACATCCTAGCTTTATCCCCAGGCTGGTCTCAAATACTCGGAATATATGGTTGTTCGTGCTTACTGCATTCCTCGTTTTATGGATGAGACTGCTCATCGCTAGAATAAGACCATTATTTACCCTTTTATCTGTCAGGTCCCTAACTATATCCTCTTTCCTTAATCTGCCAAAGGTCTTGCAAAGATCGATAAAGCACACTGAGAGTTATTTTCCGTTTTCAACACACTTTTCAGTGATTTATCGCATAGTGAAAATCAGATCTTCTATTCCTCTCTGATTCCTAAATCCATCTTGTCAGGCACACTAAAACGTGATATTCCTCGGTGGTTATTGCAATCTCTATTAACATTCTCATTAACCTTCCTATGGATCGGTACGATAACTCCGACTTCCTAATACTTCGGAATCCTCTACTGTTTCCAAACAAGGTTTAGAAGATGAAGAAAAATCTCCTCGCCTTTGTTAGCCATATATCTTATCATTTTCGGAGTGATTTCATCTAGCCCTGCTAACTTAACTTGGAGTTAGCTTCCTGTAGCCCCTCTTCGCTGATGTAATTATTCTCTTCTCAGGAAGAAATCTTCTCGTTTTAAGCCTCGTTATTACTTGGATCTCTGCCATCCAGCAGTTCTTTGAAATATTCTCTCCATCTTTCCATTATGTCTTCACTCCGCCAGATAAAATTTCCATTTCTGGCTCTGATTATTTTCAATGTTGATGGTCTCTCTTTCCGCACGTTTTTGAGAACTTTATAGAAAACTTTCTGGCCCTCCATTTTCTTCGAGCCTGTTGCCAAAGTCCTCCCATTATTTCCGTTTTGCCAATATAACTTTTTTTTTTTTTGTTTGGCCTCCTTCCTCTTATCTTTGTGTTTTTGAAAGGCTATTGGTGTTCTCTGACTCAAGAAGCTCTTCCATGTTGCTTTCTTTTCTTTTATTGTCTTCTGTACTTCCTCTGTCCACACGCAGTCCTTTTGAAATCACATCCGACACTCATCTGTCCACAAACAAGTCTACTAGCGTTGAGTAGGATGTTCTTAAATGCTGACCAGCTCTGATCACTATTCTCACTGTCCCAAGAACGATTAGGATCTCGCGACATTCTATCCACTTCTTCTTGGTAATTCTGAGCCATTTGTATCTATTTTAAGTGATATGATTAAATAACTTTCTTCTTCTGGTTTGTTATTTTTTCCTTCTCCTTCACGTGTCTCTTTCTTTCCATATTGTTTCCAGTATTAATTGGCAGTGGTCACTTCCAATCTTGAATCCCCGCTTGGCTCTTGCATCTAGTACGTCTTTTTCTTCTTGCCTCCCGATCAATATGTAGTCAATAATAGACATTTCATTTCTTCCAGATTCTTCTCTGGTGTATTTGTCTCTTTCTTTGTGGGGAAAGTAGATATTAGTGCTTGCTAGTTCATTCGTCAAACAGAAGTTCAGGATTCTTCCCCCATTATCATTTACACTATTTTCGCTATGCGCTCCCAGCACTTCTGGGCATCTATCTTTGTCCAGACCTACTCTGCCATTAAGATGTCTCACAGTTATTGGTGTGTCTTCCCAGTCGCCTATTTCTTTCTTTAGGTCATTGAAGAAAGCGTCTTTCTCGTCTGTCCTTGCGCTATCATTGGGTCCATATGCGACAATCAGAGAACAGACTTCTTCTCTCTCTAGGATATCGAGGACCATGATTCTGCAGTTCACAAATTTTTAATTTATTATAACAAAAGCAAAGTCATTATGGAACATGAATCCACCTCCTCAGACGTCTTTAGTTTACCTTTGCTCTTTCTTTTTGTTTCAGTGATTCCAAGAAGATCCCTTCTGATTTCATCCACCATCTCGCATTCCTTCCCATTCAATCCGCCATTTCCACGCCTTATCGTTTCCGCAATAACTGTCCAGCTCTATTCTTTCTAGCTTAGTTAAGTATTGTGTGAAGTCATTAACTAAAATGACTGAAAGAGGATTCGTCAAAGCTCAGTCGAATAATCTTTCGAGAATAGACATGATTTTGATGTCGTTATTTTTCTTTCTTCAAATCCAGATTTTATATTTACTGAATTTAAAGTAATAAAAGCCACAAGATAATTTTTTGATGATTAATTCAGTTTTGAAGCTCTTTTAATGTATAATTTCTCGTAATAATTTGGAAAACTGAACACAACCTATAAATGCAGATTTTTTTTTTTTTTTTTATCGACAAATGCAATCAATTATGCGAATAGGAATTATTTTATCCAGTAAATAGGTGCATATGTTCCCGTTGTTTGAATATAATTATTTTTATTAATTTTGTTTTCCAATTTTTATTTTTGCCTACTTCTTTTTCAAGTTTTCGCTAATTGCTAATTTTTTTGTCTTTGATCCTTCTTCTGTATCTTGCATACATTTTAAGGTAGTGTATGCATATTCCGTATTGTCAGGATTTTAAATGAGTGCCCCTAATTTCGTCCTTCAATAAAATTGACTATATATTTGAAGCCGGTGAGATTTAAATAAAAGAAAAAGCTCCCCAAAACGAAATTTATTTATATAAAAATTTGATTATTCAAATACGTGGAAATAATAATCGGAAAATTGATTTTTTGCAAAGTATCAGGCATCGGGAATATTTCAGTGGAAATCTTCGTTGCGCGCGAAGGATCTGGAATTTATCACTTAGTAATACTTCCCTTATTGAAAAATAACTGGGGAAAAAAAATCGTGAGCAGCAGAGCTCCGTCACAAAGGTCATGTTTTCAAAAATAATGCGAAATATTAAAATGGCAAGGGAGGGAGGAAAAAAAGTTGAAACCCCCAAAAGGCACTTCCCTAACATACCAAAATTTTGACTGGAATTTATCCCTACTATTGAACAACAAACAAAAAAGAAAACTATTGTTCTGCCTTGAAGAAAAGGCTACATACCGAATTTCAGTTTATTTGACCGAAAGTTGGAGGGCTGAAAACCTGTTTCATTTGTAAGGGAATTAAATTACCTATACAATATTAGAGGTTTCATCGAAATCTGACCGATATTAGCACATGAACGGCTATTTCAACTATTAGAGATACACAAATACTTGAAAAAATCGAAAAATCGCGGAAGGTGGGAGAAACAAGTCGAGACCTCCAAAGGCGCTTCCCTTATACCAACTCAATTTATTATTTAATTAAATTCATATTGAAACACCAACTCAATTTATTACATATTGAAATTTTCAACTCTATAACCTAATATGATGGAGTTGTAGAGGTACGCAAAACTTTAAAACGCCGAAATTTCAGGTAAACATACCGAAATTTTAACTGGAATTTACCGATTCTTATATGGTATTGTTCTGCTTAAAAAAAACCCTACATACCGAATTTCAGCTGATTAGGCTCAAAGAGAGCCTCTGGAGATGCTCAGATGTAGTAGGAAAAAAATATATACATACATACATAAGACATCTCCAAAACTTCCATAGTCGTGTTCCGGGGGTAATGAAACGGATAGAAAATGCACTCCTGTCCCTCCCCGCTGACCTTCGATATAGAGCAATAAATAGTTTATTTTATGCGAGAAAAAAAATACGAATCATACGACAAAATTTCATTTGTCTCTACGTGTATTAAAAGTATTTACTTCTGGATGTATACCAAACAAATATAAGTATTAATGGCAATCTGAACAATGTAAATCATGTAGAAAGTTGTAGAAGTTCTAATCAGCGTCTGATAAAGTAAAGGAGTACTGGATTGTATTTACTCTATATACCCTCTATATTCCTCCTGTTCTTATATTGGACTTTATTGAAGTGATGCACCATATCTAATTAGATAATCCTCTTTATGACTGTTGAAGTGAGATGTGCTATTTCTGGTCCTCAATGGTTTTCATTTTAATTCCTGAAGATATCTGAATTGGCGAAACGTTGACAGATTATTTATTTATTGCTATATAAGAAACTCGAGATCGTATTAAAGATTCTGCTAAATATATTTAATACTATACACAGTTTCTGCTCTTTTTTCAACTCTCTTTCAGAAACCCTGAAGGCTGAATTCAACTTATTCACTTGTCTGGACGATATTATTTTTGCAATTGGTGTAAAATTGATAAATTGTAGTTCCTAGGATTATAGTGTTCGGTCTTGGTAGACAGTTGTTGCATAGTTCCCATGCTTTTCCAATTATTTTAATCTCCGAAACTCCCATTAGATTCATTCGATTTTACATTTAAAGAGCCTATAATTATGCTTAATACTTTCGTTGAGTATAAAAAGTTGTCACACGACCATTTAACTAGGTTTACCCCGTGTGCTAGTCTGAATAATATACACTGTATTGTTATAATAAAAAATATGGTGTTATTAATAATAATATAGGGTTCTGTTTAAAACAAAAACAAAAATCTAACGCAATTTAAAATGGCACAAAAAAAAAAAAGTTTTAACTTAGTAAAAGCTCGTGAAATAAAGCATCTGCGCTGTCCCTTCTCGCTTTAACATCGGAAAGACACGCGTTGCCGACACTTTAAAATAAAAAATGTGATTTTGCAGCGAGCAGAGCAGGGGAATATTTATTCTATAATAACATTTTTGAAAACAGGAGGCCTTTAAAATTGTCAAGTTGGTGTGTGATAAGGCATTGGTGGGCCTTTAATAAGAAAATGGGCGTCGGAAGTAACTCACGCATTAGGACAAACTGAATTTAAAGCTACCGTCGGTTGCTTTGACAAATTTAAAGTTATACACCAAATAAGTTACAAAACTTCGAGTGGAAAAGGACCAGGTATGCGCCGACGTGGTTAGTGACTGATCTGCAAAAATTAAACAGTTATGTTATGGTTACTTGGCGAAATATGCAATGAAACTACATTATTTTGCAGAATACTGCCAAATAAAACAATGATGTTCATGCAAATTTAAGTTTAACGTATATATGCACATGTACATATACAAACATGTACGATTTATTTGTTTAATTTATAAAATATTAAATTACTACAAACTTTTTTTACGCAGATTGCTGCATTTTCCAAAATCAACTTCATTTTTATTTCTTTAATTTTGATGCTGTTTTAGATTTTAGTTAGGTCCGTATTTTTAATAACTTTTCTCCCAGATGCGGACACTTCTAGTAACCGGAAAAATTATCATTCTCCAGTGATGTCCGATGTTACACTGTATATTGTTTTCTCAATGTCATTGACAGAACATCGCAGAATACTGAGAATTCATTATACTTAAAATAGCTCTTTCTGTATATGGCAAATCCTGACCATTAATGTAAAACGCTACTCGACATCATTTATTCTAAATGATTATCGAAATAAATTTCGTTTTTACTGCTCTTCTTTCAAGGTAAAAGATTCACTTTCAAGAACCTGAAAATACTTTTTCAAAGAAAAGATATTCAAGAAAATTATGATAAATCCGAATGCTTTACTGCCTGTTATACACTAATTCAAGTGCGGGCATAGAATCATCCGTCATCAAATATGAGAGAACATTATTTATAATTTGATGCCAATGTTTTGGAACATTACATAAAAAGTGCGTATATGCGGATTAAAACACGAAAGGGGTATGAAACTTAATTCCAGATTTTTGAGCGCTTGAAACTCCAAGCCATTATTGATGATGTAAAAAAAAATATTAACATGTTGATAAGTAATTACTGAAAGGAAATGAAGAAAATAAAAGTCTCCAAACGGAATGGGAGTGGTATTGCAAGTATGGATGAACCTATTCTTCTTTTTGCGTTTCCAATTGGTAAGCCTTCTTTTTATCTTCCATTTTTTATATTAGCCAATCAATTTCTACTTTAGAATAAAAGGAAGAGAGCATTCACAATAAAGATAACAAGAAAAATAACTACTGATATTGCTGTTATATACAAATACTGATCTTGAGATAGGATTTCAAAATTATGATATAGAATTAAACTGGCAATACCGAGTACTGTCATATTACTTATCGTCTGAGGGGTGCTTACCGCTTTCTCAATCTAGTTCATGAGGGAGAGTGGTGAGTCCTGCCAATTTATATAAAAGCACACCGTTTAGGCAAATTTAATTTCCCCTTTCTCTGTGGACAAAGACATCATCCTGTAAATGGTTCCATTTACGTCTCTCTTTAAAAAAAAAAAAAGAGAAAGAAAGAAGGCTACCTACCCACAGTTCGTTAAGGTTTGTCTATGCCGGTTTATATACACTTCGTGTTATTTATTTAACAACAGTATTGAACAGATAAATGAAATGTTTCATTTTACACTGATGTTTTATGATATAAGAATATTAATGTTGTGATAGTTGTGTAATAAAAAAATGGATAAATATAAACAATGAAAGTATTGGATAATTAACTGAATGAGAAGTATTTTTCCAGGTTGAATTTCCGGAAATAAGAGTACTAATATAGATGTATAATATAGCGTTGGATACTTAACGATTTTAGAAAAATTAATATCCAAAATATAAAGTCATAGGAGATTATGGAGATTGACGAAAAACGTATAAACTTAAGTGACTGTTACAGTTAATTATTTCAACTTTTGTAAGGTTTAATAAAAACTAAATATAATTTTCATGGAAGCTTTTATAATTGGTTTCAGGCAGAGAGGCAAGCGAAAGTTGTCTGATGTGCGCACTGAAACAGATTTTTTTTTTAATAACTGAAAACACAAAACCCTTTAAAATGTTTTAAGTTTTGTTGAGATTTATTTTTTGGGTTGTTGTTGTACCCCTTGTAGAAAAGAAATATTTGAGAAAAATAAAATTGAACATGAACTTTATATTCGAATTTTTATTTAAAAAATCTGGTGCGGTGCTCGCATCACACAACTTTCCCTTACCATCCTACAATAATAATCTTTTTAATATAATTTTAAAAAGTTCACATAAAGAATGCTTGAAATAAACTCAGCAGCATTCACTTCTTCACATCTTCTCCCACTTTAGTAGAATAAAACAGTTTTTCAAACAATTTTATTACAACAATTCTGTACACTACCTATATATTTTAACTTCGTCAAGTTGCAAATATATTTTAAAAGTTTCAGTTTAGTTTTCATGGAAATATTTTCTCTCCATTAAATAATATGAAGGTAGAAATTATTATGATAATTTCCGCTTTTGTATTCTTAAATTACTTTATTACAGAGTATATTGTTTACAAAAGATTGGTGGGAGAAGGTTCGGTCGCATCCGTATCCTTTCAGATGCGCTCTGTTATTCATCTAGGGTCTTGTGCTCCTCATAAAATAGGCTGTATCTTTGCTAATACTGGTCCGATTTTGTTGATTCTTTTTTTGTTTTTTAGAGAACTTAATAACCTTTCATACATAATTGCAATGTAAATTCTATACATAATTTACTATAAATTGCATGCTTTTTAAGTTAAGCACAAATAAAATATTCTTTTCATCATAATTTTTTCCATCCATTTTCTCGTTGATATACTACATACATGAAAAGTTAAAGGGCTGTAAGGAGAAGACATTAGGCAAGTTTCAACAAAATCGTTAGAGCCGTTTTCGAGAAAATTGTAAACAATTGTAATATCCATGATGTAGTTACCATTTCTGGTCAGTCCGATGCGCTGTATCTTTGCTATTATTGGTCCGATTTTGAGTATTATTTTTTTTGCTTTTTAGATGATTTAATTACTTTCCATACAAATCTATAGATAATTTACCATAAATTGCACGCTTTTGAAGTTATAGGTAAATAAAATATTCTTTTCATCATAACTTTTTTCCCTGCATTTCCTCGGTGATGTACCACATATATGAAAAATTAAAGGTCTTTATGAAGAATAATTTAGGCAAGTTTCATCAAAATCGTTGTAGCCGTTTTCGACAAAATTATAAAAAAACTGTAAAATCGATTATATACTTCCGGTTAGTCGATTTTGACGAAAATGTTGCTGTAACATCCTTAAATGTGCCAACCTTAAATACGTAATTTCAGTATCGTACAACTTTTCGTTTTTGAGCTAGACTGTTCACATACACATACACAGACCATTTTACGAGACTTGGTCATCATTGAAAACTCGAATTCGAACATTTTCACGATCGCAATACTTCCCCTTACTATATACTTCGTATATAGGCAAGGGAAAGTAAAAAATACTAATTATAAATTGATAATCATCTTATATTAAAATAATTAAAATACTGTATAATGATCTTAGAGAACTTTTTTGTGAATTTCAATAGAGTTTTTGAAAATTTAAATTTATTGTTTTAAAATAATATATTAAATAAAAGGAACGACATTTTGAGTTGAGAAATCTCGTACATAACACGAACCATTACATTTTATTTATCATGTATGGTAAAGCGCGATTTATCAAGCATGTTCTTAATACATTACCTGTTGGAGAACGGGACAATATTCATGCTCAAAAGCTCAATCCAAATGGTTGCTGATAAAAATGATTTGTATAGTGTCCCTGTTTTCTGGTTATTTTTCCGTTGTTAATCTCCAATTTCTTTCTAAACTTAGGCACCAGGCTGAATAGTTTTATCTTTGAAAGCGACATCAGGAGTTGTATATTTTAGCATTCAATTTTAAATTGAATTTGAATTATTTTTTCCGGAGACAGAAGGGAAATAAGGGAATACAGTGATTTTAATTTTGTAAAGACAATATTGAAATTCATAATAAAAAGAACGAAATTATGTTTACTCCCATAAATTAAATCTGTTCAAATATTAAAGTTTAAAGTGTTTTCAAAATTATGTCATCATTGTTCCGAAACTGTATTTGCAATAGCTATGTATGCAATGATGTGAAACTGTATCTGTTTTCCACTGTTTCAAATTACATCTGCTCATCAATATTACTTATCCAGTTTTCACAGTCCATTTATTTGCTAGTTTAATCATTGGAATAATCTAATTAATTATTACTTAACACCCTTACTATTATATCCTGTTTCATTTTCTTAATCTCCTATGTCCAATCAAGCTGTTTTCTTTCAATAAAAACTATGATCAAATACGTCAAGTATAGAAATCCTCAATTGATAACAGTCCTTTCATTCTTCAGCAACCGTTACACAGTTATTCAGAAATTCTGATTTCGTGGCCATAAGTCAAACAATTATTTCGCTGTATAGTAAATTTTTAGAGGTGGAAATTGTTCTATATTAACCGGTTAAAATCAAACAATTATCAAAATATAAAAGGATTTGACGCTGTGATTCCAGCTCCTTTTTAAAGCCAAAAGTTGATATTAACTAATCGACTGAAACGTTTGGAAGTGAATCACACCTACACTGTTTGAAATTTGAAAAACAATTAATTAACTCTATTTTTTCTTCTAGATGGACTATTCATGAACTAGATGTAATGAATTCGTAATTTCTGTTCCTTGCCTACAGAAAGTTGTAGTACTCTTGGTAATTATAAGCTTGCACCAAAGACACCGCTACATGTTTTGTATGAATTTATTACTGAAATCTCTATTAGTTAGTTATAAACACATCTGCTGCTCGTTTTAGCTTCAGTTTTTTATATTGATTTTTAAGTGCCAGAAATACTAGCAATAACTCTTTTTTAATATAACAGACACAAGCTAAAACCTCAACTAGTTTAGGAAACGGTTAGCTTCTTACATTTTATGGATTAAGTGAATTGATTGATTTTAATTTAATTTGATTATTTGTATTTTATTACTTCTACAATTTTTGTTATTATAACGAAGTAAAAGGATCGTTCGACAACAAAAACGATTTTGTTCTCAATGAGGTACATTAAGAACATCTGATAGTCATTAGCAACAAAAAATGTGCAACTCTCCAATACCTAGTTTTCAGTTTATTTATTAAATATATATATATATATATATATATATATATATATATATATATATATATATATATATATATATATATATAATTTTTTTAATTAATTACCAATTC
>CANUHP010000051.1:0-17187 GCA_948150685.1 Rhaphigaster nebulosa
GTAGCCTCTGGTGAAAGAAATCAAACAATTTGAATTATGAAGCGAGTATGGAGAAGGGTTAATATGAATATTTCTAAATTATCAGTATATTTCTGGAAGAATCAAGAATCAATAAAGATTTGAATCTCTTAAACAGCTGAAAATATTTGATCAGTCAACGTTTCGCAAAAAACAAAAAAAAAAAACAAAAAAAAAAAACAACATAATATCATACAAATGGGGACCAATATAGCAAAAGTGTGGTCAGAATTGTGCTCCAACTGCCACGATTTTGCTCATATTAGTTACTTTTAATATTATCTATCATCTGATGATGACAAAACATTCTAATATTGACATTTTGCTTATATTAGTTACTGTTAATATTATCTATCATCCGATGATGGCAAACATTCCAATATTGACAGTCCCCTATACAAAACAAGACATGTTGACCCGGAGACGATAATGAAATATCTAATAAAAAGTTATCATTTTATGAAAGAAAACAAAACAATTTGAATTATGAAGTGAGTATGGATAAGCGTTAAGTATTGAGAAGTTTATGTAAAGTAGGCAGGGAAATCTTCAAGTGGAGTAAGGTGCTGCGCTCTAGCGGACAGAAATTTATAAACATCGGGGAGATTATGGAAAATTTAAAGAAAAAAAAAAGGTAGATAAAGTTAAAAATTGGGAAAATTGCATAAAATATAAACATTGAGAACTGGTATAAGATTAAAAAGTAGTTTTGTTTATATTTCAGCGAAAAAAAAAAATTAGTGGTGGGGGAATTGACAAGGTCGAAAATGATAAATTGAAATTGTTGGAGTGGTGGCAGGGAAAAGTATGGTTGATGGAGGGGGTAACGCATGCGCAACTAGCGTAGATTTACTCTCCACCAATACTCCGCAGCGAGCGACTACCTAAGGATTCATTTTTGTTCTAGCATCCGATCATAGCAGATCCTTCATTTTCAATCATCATGAATTCGTAAGTATATTTATTGCTTTGGCCATTTCTTATTTTTTCTAAACCTGCTCTCTTCTTATGTGAATCTGTTTTATTTTTAGTTCTATCAGAGATTTTAAAGCTCTCTTCAACCGATTAAACGATGGCGCTCGTTATGTGCATAAATTGAATTATATTCAAATCGGACGGCCATACATCATCGGAGAACTGGAACATGTTGAAACGAAAATGGGATTAGCGTTGGTCGCTACGTTAAAGGATCATGATAATTCTATCAGAGTGTATCTTCCTAAACGTTTTAAGATGTCGGTTGAAGACATCGAGGCTTTTAACAATAGCGATGAAATAATTTCTTTAGTGTATAATGGAAGAATTGGTTATAAAGATGATGTTTCATTTATTTAAAAATTCTATTTCTTGTATCTAATATTATGATGAAATAAATTTTTTTATTTTATAAAGTTGTATTTTCTTTTATTAACTATACCCTATATCTTTGTTTGTGTATAAAAGTTAAACTTGTTAAGGATTAGCAGTTCAAAGTCCATTGCTTACTTTCGAAGGAAGGATTATGGAATAACGCATTATTGCGAAATCTAAATTTGTTTACTTTTTAGCGGAAGGACTGACAAGTCCTATTTCATTCTTTATATTTTGGTATTAGCAGCACAAAGTCCAAAAGTTGTTATAGGATTAAGGAGCTCTAGAATTTATTTATGTTTTAGGGATTAACAGTTCAAAGTCCAACTGTTGTTATTGGATTAAGAAGCTCTACTCTTTGTATACTTTGTAGAGATTAACAGTTCAAAGCCCATCGTTTACTTTCAGCAAATGAATTAAGATATTTAGAATTATTCAAGTGTGACATTATCTATCCTGATATCATTAAAGTTAAATATGGTAAAGGTTATGTAACCGTTGTGAAGGTTACCTACTATAAGGTGGATACCTGACCCTTCGACAAAACAAAAAAAAAAAAAAAAACAATCTAGCCGTTTGAATATTATATTACACCAATACGCCTTACATGAAAATTCTGATTCCCCTAGGGTGCTATGAAACACCTCTTAACAATGGTTCTCATCCTGATGAAGTCCATAAATGTTCTGTCCAACAGAAAGTTAGTGTGCAAAAGCAAGATGGATTCGTCAAAATTGATTGAACTGATTGTTGATTAATCGATAAACAAACTTCGATGAGGAAACAAGTACTGATAGTGGTGCCTCATAGGCGAACTTTTGGTATTTTTGGGAAAAAGTGTGGTCATAATTGTGCTATAACGATTGTGCTCATATGAGTTAATTTTAGTATTATCTATAATCCGATAATGCTAAACATTCTAATATTGACAGTCACCTGCACAAAACAAGACATTTTGACCCGGAGACGATATAGAAATATCTAATAAATAGTTATTACTTCATGAAAGAAATCAAACAATTTGAATTATGAAGCGAGTATGGAGAAGGGTTAATATGAATATTTCTAAATTATCAGTATATTTCTGGAAAAATCATGAAAAAAGATTTGATAAACAGCAGAAAAGGGGAAAAAACAATTTAGGAAAGGCAAAAAATCAGTTGAGAAGACTATATTTACATAAAATTTAAATATTGGGAAGGTTAAAGAAAACGTAAACAAATAGGTCGGTAAACGTAAACATTGGGAAGGTTGCATAAATCATAGACATTGAGAACATTATGTAAACTAGCCAGGAAAATTCCCGAGTGGAGTAAGATGCTGCGCCCTAGCGGACAGAAAATGTATAAACATTGAGAAGGTTATAGAAAATTTAATAAAGAAATAGATAGGTAAAGGTAAAAAATTTGGAAAAATTGCATAAAATGTAAATGCGCCCTAGCGGACAGAAAATGTATAAACATTGAGAAGGTTATAGAAAATTTAATAAAGAAATAGATAGGTAAAGGTAAAAAATTTGGAAAAATTGCATAAAATGTAAACATTGAGAACTGAAAAAGGTACAAAACTTTAGCTAATAATAATGACGTCATCTATCCAGATATTATGAAATGATTAAAAGGCTCTTTATCATTGTTTGTAAATGATAAAAAACTTTAAGGATTTAATATTTAATTCTTTTACGGCGTTTTAATAGTTTATACTATGAGAAAATAAAAATACATATAAGATTAAAAAGTTGTTTTGTTTATGTTTCAGCGAGATGAGTAATGATAGAGGATTAATAGTTCAAAGTCCATTGTTAACTTTTAAAGGAAGGATTAAGAGATAGAGCATTATTGCGAAAGCTAAAATTTGTTTACTTTTTAGCGGAAGTCCTAAATCATTCTTTATGTTTTGGTATTAACAGCTCAAAGTCCAAAAGCCCTTAAGGGATTAAGAAATAGTATTAATTAATATTCATTAATTAAAATTTACTGCGACATGTTCGCAGTTATTAATACCGACTCGTGTACTTTGAAAATATTTCAAAGCTATGAAAAGGTGCAACCTCTTTGGCCAACGTGATACCATCGTTTCGATTTGTTAATATATTTTAAAGATTAAAAGTTCGATAGGAACTTAATGGATTAAAAGTTAATCCTTTTAAGACCATTATTTAACTATGAGAGAATAAAAATACGTAGAACATTGACAAGTTAATCCTTTTAAGACCATTACTTATACTATCAGCCATTAAAAATACGTAGTACATTGAAAAGTTGTTTTGTTTATGTTTCAGCGAGATAAGAAAGGTTTGGGATTAAGAACTCAAAGTCCAAAAGCTGTTATAGGATTAAGGAGCCCCTATAATTTATTTATGTTAAAGGGATTAGCAGTTCAAAGTCCAAAAGCTGTTATAGGATTAAGGGACTATGCTATTTATTTATATGTTAGAGATAAACAGTTCAAAGTCCATATTTGTATTTCACCTAGACATCATCCAACTTGTCTATACATGATCCAACCTGTTTAAATGTTGGAAGTTAAAGTTAAATATTGTAAAGATTACGTAAACATTGAGAAGGTTGCACAAAAACGAAAACAAGATAAAGGTTATGTAACCTTTGGGAAGGTTACAGACAATAAAGTGGATACCTGATCCTTCATCGTATAGGTTATGATTATATAACCGTAGGAGAGGTTACAGACTATAAAGTGGATACCTGACCCTTCATCGTATAGGTTATGATTATATAACCGTAGGGGAGGTTACAACAAAACCTCAAGTCCCTCAAACAGTAGAAAAACAAAATGGCGGCATAAGAAAAACAAAATGGCGATGTATAAAAAACAAAATGGCGGTCGGGTACACTCATGCTCTATAAGGTTGGTGTCTAACCCTTCAACAAAACCTCAAGTCCCTCAAACAGTAGAAAAACAAAATGGTGGTGTACGAAAAACAAAATGGCGGCCGGGTACACTCATGCTCTATAAGGCGGGTACCTGATCCTTCAACAAAACCTCAAATCCCTCAAACAGTAGAAAAACAAAATGGCGATGTATAAAAAACAAAATGGCGGTCGGGTACACTCATGCTCTATAAGGTTGGTGCCTAACCCTTCAACAAAACCTCAAGTCCCTCAAACAGTAGAAAAACAAAATGGCGGCATAAGAAAAACAAAATGGCGGTCGGGCACACTCATGCTCTATAAGGTGGGTACCTAACCCTTCAACAAAACCTCAAGTCTCTCAAACAGTAGAAAAACAAAATGGCGGCATAAAAAAAAACAAAATGGCGGTCGGGTACACTCATGCTCTATGGGATGGATACCTGATCCTTGAATGGGTGGAGGGGGTAAATCTTGTGGGCGGAGCATAGGTCAGGAGGTTCCATGGGTAACGTGACTAGATCACGTGACTAAAATATGCGGGCGGAGCGTAGACCAGGAGGTTCCGCGGGTTACGTGACTGGATCACGTGACTAAAATGGGGCGGGGCATAAGGGTCACGTGACCAAAAAGGGGCGTGGCCTAGTAGTTAAGGTTAGGTCGAGGGGGGACCACGTGGTGGTTAAGGTAGGGTCGAGGCAAGACCACGTGGCAGTTAAGGTTAGGTCGAGGCAAAAATTCAAATTCAAATTTCCCGCCATAGGTCACGTGATCAAATGCTGCCTTCTGATTGGCTGCTCCTAGAAGTGCGCCAGCTCCCCCATTTTCCCTCTACTATATATATATATATATATATATATATATATATATATATATATAATGATTGAATAAATTTTCAATTAAAATAGACGGAATATAAGTATAAAATATGACTTATTTTATATGGTTAATTGAGTGTCAGTTACTGCCTAAGCTTTTCAAAATTGAATTGTTACATAAAAGATTTGGCCTAAATAAAAGTGGCCAATTAGTGAGTTGAAAAATGGTCCTTCTGAGTTATGTGTAGCCATTTTCACACTCTAAAGAATTTGGTAACTCACTGTTCTAAATCTTTTGTGAGGTACAGACCGTGGGTTAACAACTTCTCTGAGTGCAGAAGGTTTAGGAGACTATAAAGATTACTCATTTTTCGACTTAGCATTTTATTCCCTATGACCGCCGATATTCAAACATCCCAATGGTTGAAAATGATTATACGAAATTTCTGGAGTGGATTAAAAACGAATTTTTGAATAGCTGATCAGCGATGAACCGACGAGTGCCTTTGGAATGAGACTGACTTAGAAGTATCTGGTAAGTCTGACTCTGAACTTGCAGATTTTGGTTTTGACGTGACACAGGGAAGGAAGGTATGGAAATAACCTTTGTTCGGCATCGAACCTTATTATTATTATTTAAGTATAAGTACATTTAAGTACTAAGGTCTGATAAAAAAAATTAAATTACTTGACACAAATGGAATTTTGGAGAAAAAAATGAATGATCGTCGCTTAAATGATTAATATTTTTTTTTCAATTATTTGGATGCATTTTATTATTTAGAGATAGACAAGGTTGGCATTCGCATTATACAAACTAAAGATAAAGAGCTTAAAATAATGTATATTCGAACTGAAATTAGTTTATTCTTTACTAAATCTACTCAATTGTCTTTCCACAATGCGCTTATTAATGAGCTTAGGTTTCATTATAGTGCTGCACATTTATCTCAATACTCTGAAGCAAACCATGATTTTCAACCACTAACTCATTCAGGAGGTTTTTATCTTTTGTCAATCAAATAAAACTAGAAATCTTATGAACGTTATGAATCTTATGAAATCTTATGATCCTATCGCTTATTCCATGTTTAAACGTTAAAAATATTTCATACTTATGTGTTTTATTAGCATTCTATTTTATTTTGTTATATTATTTTTATTAGCCGTGCATTCATCAATAGTACTAGTTTTAAGGAATAATTGAAAATCACATGGTATCTTAACATATTCTGAGGCTTTTAATTGGTGGTTTATGTTAAAACTATTCATAGTAGATTCAATAATTAATATTGTTTTTTTATTTTCTTTACCATGTTTGTTATTAATTGTTTGTAAGATTGTTTATTTCGAATTTGGTGAAGTTTTTCGTTTGTTTTTCTCTCTAAGCCCTAAGTTTTCACATAGGTCTTTTGGAATAATTGAAAATCCTTGCCTTTGTACGAAGAATTAGAAAATTAAATTATCTCACATTATTTTTTCATATTTAACACATGTGATAACGAAATGGCCGACAAATTGGTAAAGATGGGTCCTTAAGCCTCTCTATCTCAGCCAAAGTACAAATGAACTATGTTGTCAATAAATGGGTAAGTGAAAACCTCAAAGAAACGGCAGTAGAGAAGCAGTAGAAGAGCATTATCACATATGGCCCTTAAAGCTATAGCCCCCCTCGAGTAGTTGCTGCATTCAGATTCAAAACCGGACATGATTATCTAGTCTTGCACCTCCATCGCATAAGAGTTTTGAACTCTCCAGCATGGAACTCTCCAGAGTTTCGAACTCTGTGGCCACGAAACTATGGATGCAAATCATCTGACAACCTGCAGAGCTCTGGTCCACTCGCAAGGTGAGGAAGACCGTATCTACCCAGAAGCTCGTCTATAATGTTCAGGACATTACGAAATGGCTAAACAGCCAAGAGTGGAGCTTTAGCTAATAAAAACATTATTTCAAAATTTTATAATAAAAACATGCTTTCAAGCACTAGACGTTTAACTATTTAAAATAAGTTACATTGATAAATAGCAATACTTTTTTTCACGTTTTTTATTTTGAAAAAAAAAAAAAAGTTCTTGAATTATAATTTTAAGATGGGAATATCACTACCGAATTTCTAGCCTGAAAAGTTGATGCCCCCGTGACTGCAGCGTACGTACCCCTTGCAGTCAGAGCGCTGCACGTGATTTATAAACCGACCAGTTGGACCGGTCCAAACAGTTCGTCAGACCTTCCGTTATCGGATCCGGCCATCGCTCCGAAAATTATTCGGTTCCTCGTCCAGTGTTTTCGAAACAGGTCGGATATGTTAATGACTGTAATTTGGTTCCGATTAGGCCGCACTAATAGGAGTTTAAAAAATCGTAAAATATTCCTGGGATTCGTGTTATTCAAAATTAGTTTTCATTTAGGGCAGTCTATATTCAGACGGTGGTGGAATTTGTTTTTTATTTCCCTCTATTACTTAATTAATTTGACAACACAATTAGCATTATTTTACTTTAATAACAAAACATTCTAGCTTTTTATATCATTTCCTTAATTATCTACGGGTGTTAATCGTTAGATTGTCTACGCTAATTTCATCGATTCAAATAATATCAAATTAGTCATGTTGCTCAAAATTACAGGTCGTTTTTTTTATCTTGTTTATTATTTGTACACAGTTTCTTATTGTGTTGTTAATTTTTAAATTTAGCGGTGGTCATCTTTTTTAATCATTCTATCAGTTTTTTGAATAAGAAGTGATAGGCTGTCAACTTTTTAAAATTTTCTTTCATATCAATTCCAAGTTTCGGGTCCAACCAATCTTTAGCGTTAGAGCATTGATAAGAGAAGTATATAAACTAAAAGAAAATAGCGTTAAATTATAAAAATTACATAACATAATAAAAACTTATTTTTAATGTTTCATTGGCTTATCTCCAAACTGTAATATGTAATCCTTATATCAGTTTTTTCGGATTCCAGGGATTATAAATTATTTTATTTTATATTATATATCTATGTTCGTTTATTGAGAAACATTGGCGCTGCATTATTTGGTAATATAAAAGTTATATATTCTCAATTAGCAGAGATTTGTAAATTTCTAAATTGAACCTTTTTTTGTAAATACTTAAATTGTCTCGAATCATTAAAAATTATATTTAAGAATTTATTTAAATAACTAAAGAATTTGTTCAAGTAATTAGGAAAGTCATTTAACTTTGATAATGAATTATATCAAATTTGCGTTTCCTTTTAAGTCTATCTACAATGTTAACGGGGTAATTCGTCAAAAACAAGAAAAAGAAAAGCAATATAATAATAATAAATAATTTAATAACGAAAAGATCGAAATTAATTAAAGAAATGCGAATTTATTAATAAGATATCTTCCATAAGTGTAAGGAAACTAAGTATAACGAAAAAAAATATGTGATAAGATACTATATAATAATTTATAGAATAAAAAAAAAAAAAATTATATACAGAAAACTTGTTATATTTGCCTGTTATGTTGTCCTAATCTTCATAACTCGAATTCCTCACGATTTATACCAAATAATTCGCTGTTGAACATGTGCTATCATCAGCGTGCCGTGGGCAGGAGATATTCGCGCGGCACAAAGATGTGGGATCTCGCGCCAGTGGAAAACCGGTTTCGTCGCCGGGTTCACAGCTATATCAATGGTCTGCCGGGTGGAATATCTTTTTGTTAAGTTTCTGCTTCAATGTTTGATACTATTTATTTTATTACATATACGTTTTAGTCGTTATTTAGCCTCAAACTATTGATATTCGTGGTAATCCTTATACCTTATGATTTCTTCTCATGAAGTGTGTTTTAATAGTTAATTATGCATAATTAAAACTAATAATACATTATTACAGCAACAGCCTATAGTAGGACATTTATTTATGTACAAATTCACGATTTATTTATTATTTTACTATATCTGTAAACCAGTATTTGACATAATAAAAATACGTTCTACAAATAATTTAACGTTTTTTTATTTTCATAAACTCGTAATATAATAATTAATCTATGAATAGTTTTCGATCTAACAAATTACGGATAAAGAACAAAAAAAAAAAAAATTATAAATTTATTGTACTTCAGAATATGACATAAAAACATAGAATAGAGTAATAATAATTAATATTATAATTGAATAGTAATAATATACAATCTAGTTATTTTTTTATTATAACAGCGTTAAAAAATATGAATTTAATTGGATAATCTATATCAAAGAAACCAAAAATGGAAGGGATCAAATATTATATTATATTTTCGAACTTTGGTACAAATATCTCCTAATCAATCCGACATTATTAATTTTGAAGATCAGATTTAAAAATATGAAATTTTTGTCTCAATTTTGAATTTTATAAATCTGATTCTGAATTTTTTACAAACGATGCAAAAATCCTGTGGACATTTATTAGCATAAAAATAAATGTTAATTATGTGTAATAATATAAATTAAAATGTTTCTTTATTGTCTGATAATTAGTTTATTTTCTTAACCGAATATCAATGCTCGAAAAAGCCAGATTCTTCCGATAAAAGATTGATTTTATTTTAAATCTGAAATTTGAGAAACATGCTAATTTTAGACGAGAGCATTGGAATCTGATATATTTTTTTATTGTAGAGAATTGAATCTCTTGTTAGACATATTTTGAATTTGATGAGCAGCAAATAAAATATTGAATTTTTATTTCACTAAATTTATTTATTTTTTTTTATTTTATAATTTTTTATTTATTAAACTGTTTGAAATCAATTTCCAGCCTTTACTAGATTGAATCAATAACTGTACTTTGTCAAATTTAAATGCATTTTAGTATATGACGCAGCTTGCATCAGTTTTCTATTTACTTTCCAAGTTTAGGATGCCTTTTGTGGGAAAAAATTCTTAGATAAAAGGAAAAATTGAGAGAATTTAAAGTCATTATCATGAATAATATTGTATTTTTCTCAATGCAACCGATAAACAAGAGGATGAATTGGTCAAATAATTTATTTAACCAATATAGTTTATTAAACTCAACAAATTTTTTTAATTTAAAAATTTATTTTTTATCGATAACCAATGCCATGTTAATTTTCTTAATTACATTCATTGATCAACGTATTTATCTTTCATCTAAATATATGCTTGACAAATGCTTTAAAGGAAAAATATATTATGGGTACCATACATTTAGTTGCATTTAGATTGACAGGGACTTCAAGACTTGAGATTCAAATTCAAATATAACGGCTGCCGCTAAACGCTTGCAGTTAGTTCGGCTTATTGCCAACAGAGTGCGCTACTGTACTACTCTTTGTCATGTTCTTATAAAAATTTTAGTTTAGCCAACTACTTACTTTATTTTTATTAAATTAAAAACCAAAATTATTGATGTTTATTTATATATCGTCGCTGTTTTTTTTGTTTGTTTTTTTATAGAAAATGTTAAACTAATGGTTTTTTTGATTTTTTTTTTATAAACAACCCGCCTACTACTGCATTCAGAGAATAATAAAATTAGTTTCGTTTTATTTGTTTTATCCGCGTCTGTTTTTTAGATGATTACTAAAAAAAATAAAGTTTTAACTGTAGTATTGTTTGCTTAGTACATATCGAGTCCCTAACAATTGCTTAGCTAAAAGTCAACAAGCGCCCAGGACAAATTTCAAGATTGCCGGCACTCAGAAGCGGAACTAGGGGAGGGGGGCACTGGGTACACTTGCTCCAAACGGCAGAATCTTGAGGGCGGCAATTTTCGAGTGAATTTTTATTTTTAAGTAAATAGTATTTGTTTCTTCTTTTAGATAGTTTTGACCTTAATTCAGTCAATAAAACGAGTTATTATTATGAGATGACGATATTAACTTCGAAATATGTTACCTAAAGTACTGTTACAAAATTGTTGACTTTTATTGGAGGGGGGATGAAAGAAGGTGCCGCAAAATTAAGCTTGCCTTTCCCCCTGACAAAAATATTATTTTCGGCTCTGTCGTCCAATGCCTCAATTCTAGGTTTTCTGCTTCTAGAGAAATACGATACCGACAAAGTATCCGATGCCGGCACTCATTCAAACACTTGAATCAAATATTCGATCCCGAAGGAAATATTGAATCAGTAATATCGATACCAAAACTATTGGAAATTAAATTATCGATAATTTCGTTGTATCGATCGGTACCTTATTCCCTTATTCCCTATTTGCTTATTATACACATTATTTCATTATTACTAATTTAACGTATATTCGACGTAAATCCAATAAGTTATAAAAAAATCTTCTTTGCGGAGTCTAAAAAAGAAGAAGAAAAAATATTAAAAATTATTGGCATTTTGGTGCCCTCTTTAAGCGGCGCCCGGAGCGACCGCCCCCTACGCCCTACCCTCGCTATGCCACTGGTTCCTACCATGCCCTTGTATCGAATATGCCAAAATACGATTTTCATATTCTACATTTTGAAAGGCTCTAGTTGAGGCATGCACTGCGGCATAGTCTTGAATTCCTAATCCTCAAGGGTTACGCCTTGCGCCATTTGGAGGCTAGGAATTCAGGAATATGCCACACTGCGTGCCTCAACTAGAGTGTTTTAAAGTGACGAATATGAAAACCGCATTTTTGCATATTCTATATTTGTAAATGGTAGGGACGATATGTGTAGGATGTTCATTTTAAGACGGCTCAAACGCATTTTAAGGAAAAACGGGAGAAATGCTAAAGGAAAAAATTGTAGAGCCTTTATTTGACACTTGACTCCGCGTACGCCCCAGACTCCCTTCCAAACTGTGAGGTCCACGGATGACCCTTATGCTTATTCACATCATTTTAAAAGGTAATAAATATTAAAACGAATGGTGCAGACCGCATTTTGATATCTTTCAAATTTAATAATTATGATATATTGGGAAAAAACTGTTATCACCGGTTTGATCATATTTTAATTAGAAAGAGGATAAAAATCATGTCAAAATCATGTAGGCATTATGTATTTGCAATCCACATCAGTTTGTAGTCGCATCAGGCTTGTACGCGGCGTCAAAGTGCCAAAATTTTGGGCATATTCTTGAAGAAAACGAATGCTCTATAATGTTTTCCTCTCAGACCAACGGTTTTTCCTTAAAGTGTGTTTTAGCTGTCGTAACTGAGCATATATATACAATAATACGGTACTTAAAATTACGATAATTAAATTAAAATCAGCTTAATTGCACTTACACCACAATACCTTCGATGTATCGATATTTGGTCTGGCTTGTGTTATCAGATATACTGAATGTGTTATAGGTTGTTTTATTTTAATTCAGTTATATGTTTAATAACGAATCTAGAAAACTACCAGCAGTGCTAATGTTCCTCAGTAATCTCTTTCTATCAATCACACATTGGCGTCATAGGATGACGCCTTTCATGTCAGTGACGATCAGAATATTTTAAATATGAATAGTTTATCTTTAAAAAAGATTAAAAAATCCACTTTACTGTCAATTTATTGACAATTATTCCAGTCCTCAAATAAGTGGTAACGCAAAAACCACGAAATGCCAATACACCTGCATTACTTTCGATAACATTACGATTTCTTTCTGACTAACGATTTGGTTATGAAATCTTGCAATTTAATTTAAAAACTTTGAATAAATATTAATTTACATTCATTCTTAAATACTTGAATTTAGTTAGCTTTACTCGAGCATTGATTTATATTTATTATAATATTTTACAAACATATAAATATTACTTTATGTAATTTTCCGATGCTCTTCGGTGCCATACTTATACCATATTCTACAAACAGACTTTGAATTATGGCTAAACATTGTACTTATTTTTATTTATTTTTTTAGTATATTTTAAAAAAATTTAAAATCCACTAAAGCAGTGGATTAACACAATCTATAATTCTTACTGATTTATTTCACTATTGTTCTTAAAATATCTATTCCTTCCCTAGAGATATTATACTATATTCTCCCATTTCTTTATCCCAAGACATTATTGGCCAATCTGGCTTTCTTCTTCCATTTATTTTACACCCGAACACTTCTTTTGACTAATTTTTATTAGTCGATATTTTTTTATTAGCCTAACAAATTCAGACATTGTTTTTCCATTTCTCTAAAAAGAGAAAAAAAAAAATCTTTTCTTTAATTATTTAGTTTTTACGGGTTTCCTTCTAATTTCTGCCACTTCCAGCCAGGCATTTCAAAATAAATTATTATGTCCAATCAGTTTTAAAATATTCCTGTTTTTCTTCGATTATAGATTATCTTAAAAACGATTTACTCTAAACTCTTTCGTAATTCTTTCTTTGAACTATTTTTTTGCTAAGTCATTTTGTATAATTATGATATTTTTGCGAGTTGCGGTTGCTCAACCTTGATTTTATCGCTAATGTGTTTGCAATTAAAACACAATCTTCAAAACTTTTTTTTTTTTTCAAGGATGCACCAATTCAAGTATTAATTTGTCGATAAGCCATATTAATAATATCTTAAATTCTACGTTTAAATCTGAAATAGGATTATTCTTTTACTCGATGAAAAAAACAGATAAATTATTATTATTAATGATTGAATGAAAAAATAACGAAATAAAAATTAAAAAATCGTTATTTAATCATTAATAAATTTAGAAACTAGTTACTTGTTTTTTAATTTTAATATTTTTATAAAGGAATGAAACTATCGTTTTACTTTTTAATAAAACGTCTACGTGATTTGGTTAGAACTTAAAATTGAGAAGTTCATGAGCTCTAAATTTTATGTTTACGTTTTTTGTGTAAGTGATAAATAATAAGAAGGGAAATTAGAAAATTTAAATTTTTTTGGGGGAAGTTTTTTGTTATTTTATTTTTTTAATTCCTAGTGCTTTTAAAGATATTACAAAAGTTATGACAATAACGAAAAAATTCGCATGTAGTAATATTTATAAAAAGATTTTTCCGCATCCATTTGCATTCTTCGTTGAGTTTCGATATTTACTATTGGATTTTGTAAATATTTTATGCAAACATTTGTGTCCTACTTTTTAACTAAGAGTGAAGGCTGTTGAATCCTTACTAGTGGAAGCCTTGCAGTGATTTTGCTTCGTCATGGTTTTCGATACAGTCAGGTGGTATTTTATGTTAACCATTGAGGCCTAATTTTCTACGCTTGATAGTTATTTTTATTATAACATTTTATTTTTTTAAGGATTTAGGAGCTTTGACCATAGCAGATTACTTTTTTATGGAAAAGGAAAAAAAAATTTAAGTTATGAACTGATTTATTTGCGGATATTACCTTTTGCCATTTATTTATATAATAGTCAAAGAGGTAGCTAGATGTCACTAACTTCCCGCTCCCCCAATAATATAAAAACCCAAAATGCCAGGAAATTTGGGATTTGAGAACCTGCTCCAGACTCCTAAAATTGTGATAAAACATTTTACTAAAATTTAAAAGCAATACCAATATCTTTTGAGCTAAGAAATTGGGATTTTATCAATACAAGCTGTGCGGGAATAGGAAAAAAAATTGTTTTATAGTGCGTTCCAACATTCGCAGCATTCATGTGAAAAGTTCAAATCCAAAAGAGTTTTGGAAAATTACAAAATTTCCAAGCTGTTAGGAAATCCGATCAAAATTGTTGGGAAATTTAATTTTCTTTTTAAACAATAAATACCTAAGTGAATTAATAAATAAGGAATTTTTGGATGCTATAATAAATCTTTTTTTTTCTAATTTATAAATTTATTTCTTACTCGAAAAATTGCACTAGCATCTTTGAAGTTGACCAACAATATGTCGCACCTATCCCAGAAAATCATATTTAAATTTTTTTTTCTACAGTTTTTAATGCCGTTTTATACACACTGATCATTCGTAGTATCCATCACATGATTTTCCAACAATTTAAAAATAAATAAATAATTCTTTCATCATCTTAGTCCAGCCAAAACATTTTACGTTGCGAAAAATCCAGTAGTCCGTTTTATTATCGTTCAATATGTTTTTTGAAGTACCCTGTCTTACTGTTGAACTTGCTGTGTTGTGGTTAAGCTGTAATGGTGGCAAATTTAGTCTACTTTGAGAAATATTAAAATGATTTTTTCGCTGTCGCACATACTTTTGAAATTATTTGCGAAAAAAAAGCGAAAATTACTCTGTTTTTGGCGAATATCTCCAATATTGGAGAACATGGCCAGATTCGGCCATACAAAAAATAAAGGGAACGATTATAAAACAGACTACTGGAATTTTTGCAATGTAAACTACCATTTGACTGGACTATCTGTTCAATCTAATTTGATCTATTTAGAAATTAATTATGGAATATCTGAAATCAGCAATTTATTTTATTTATGTGATTATTTTTTTCTATATTTTCAATTAAAAGGATTTTTAAAACTGGGATATAAATCGTTAAATAGGAAAGAGGAAAGGGAATAAATTATAACAAACCAATCAAAATTTATCAATTCGTCAATCAAGAAACATCTCACACATACATGGATAAAAACAAATACAGAACTGTAACTGATTCCTGAATTATACTAATTAATTCATATATATATATATATATATATATATATATATATATATATATATATATATATACTTCATTATAATACATATATACTTGTTCAATATTATAATTTATTTATTTTTTTTAGGTACGTTCTTCTCTATTTCTACATTTCTGCATATAAGGTAAATTGTAACAAATATTTTAATCTTATTTTAGATTTTTTACGGTTATATATTTACTAACGATTTGTACGGCTATTATGATAGAAAATAATTAAGTCCAATTTAAACAATTCTCAGCCTTGTATTGAAAACAGATAATCGAAAAGAAGATCTTGACCTTATATCGCATTTTATTAACGCCTTGAGATATTGGATTTCTAAAAACATTCAATTTTTGTATTGTAATATTTAATAGTACAATTTTATTGTTTAAGAATTAGTATTACCATTATGGATGACCATCCATTCTTGACAATTGTCCTCAAATGGATCAAATGACACTAATTTAAATTATATTTTTAGAATAATAAATTAATTGGTCGCTATGAATAAGTAATTTATATAATATATAACGTTGCAGTAAACTTGTCAAAGGAGTTTCGCCTTTTATATATTTATATTTCGCCTCTTAAATATTTATTTAAGAGACTTTAAGACTAATAAATGAAACCAATTTCTGCTGATTAATGAATATGAAAAGACATTATTAACAAAAACTGTAAACAATTCATAATAATGTAGACTTCGCTGCTACTGTTTGCTTTTAACATTAGTTTAAGACATTAAAACTAAATCTAAGTATAATTTAGTTTATTTGTAGGCAAATTCTTACGCGAATTGCTAGCAACCATAAGCTTTAATATATTTATGATTTGTATTGCATTTGTATAAACTAACATCTTATTTGCTACATAATTTTGTTAAATAAAAAAAAATACGCTGTAAGGTTTTTTTATTTTATGGCCAACAAGTATTTGTTGAAGTACGTTTGGTATTATTATTTTTATCTTGAATATTTTATGACATGACGGATATTCATACTGACATTAGTGATGTCGAAAGCATATTTGTTTGATTTAATCAACTTTTATCCAGGTCAGCTTTGCAAGTTAACCGGGTCTTTGGCCTGAAAACTACTGTACCAATCTTTACCCAATTTTATCTACATCTTATACATGGTCCGAAAAGTATAGCAATAATAAAATCTACCGATGCTTCATTAAAATGCTGTTTAAAAAATTATTAGTCAATTGTTAAGAGAAGAAGTATCCAATTTTCGTACATGTCGGAGTCATGACAACTTTATGAAACCTCAACTCAATTTACACGAAATAAAAGCTTAATAAAAGGAGAAGCTTTCCTGAAAGTGGGATATCTGTAGCCCAGCAGGGAGCTAAGAAAAACATTCACTAGTGAAGTATAATTTTAAAAATAAAATAAAACTTTTCGCTTTTGGTCCCATCTAAAGCCTCCGTACAATGGAGTTAGTTAAGTCAAACCACATTTATTATTTTATCTACTTTAACTACCGTGGACAGTTTTTGAATAATCGCTTCCTGTTCAACCAAAAACGCGACTTGCCTAAAATAACACAAAACTTAAATTTCCTGCTTTTCC
>CANUHP010000052.1:0-32642 GCA_948150685.1 Rhaphigaster nebulosa
GTTTAACGACTTTTCAGTATTTACGCTATGTATTATGTTTGTATGAGGTTTTTAGTTCGAGGTAAATGAACTTAGGGCTTTTCAATATTCAATACAATATCTCTACTATTAATCCGTGTTTTTATTTTTAAATTTTTGACGGTTGAAATCCTTTCTTAATCAACGCTCTGACGACAAGAGGAATTAAAGCTACAAAAAGATAGATAATAAGTTAAAATTCGCCAGCACGATCAGTTGAAGTGGTGGGTCACTCGTAGATATACTGACCAAAATTTTTTTCAGTTTTTATAATCATTATTCTTATTACATTTTTCGTTGATTGTAATGATGACCTAAAGGTTCTAAAAAACGTTCAGATACTAAGGTATTTGTGGAAAATACTAAGAGCTCTTCGTATTTTTTAATTGTTTTATTGCGATGTTAAAGCTAAATGGTAAATATTTTTGAGCTCATTATCTTGGATTTTCAATAAGAGACAGGAGGTGGCAATACGATGCCTTAATTTGAAAGCGGGTCTACCTGACCAGCGGGTATTTCTGATCTGTGCAATATAACTGTACCTTCTGTTGAGTAAGGTTTATGATATGATTTACTGCTGGGGATAATCCGCAAAAATTGGTGGTCTTAATAAAGGTGGTCTGAGACTAGATCTGATAAACTTTGAATTTAAGTAATATTCTTTCTCACATATTTGCCAGAATAATGGTCCCGATTAAGCAATTTCATTGTTGTTTTTTTCGGCTTATTCCAAAATGTTTTTCTTTCTGATTATTTTACTGGAGGTATAACATTTCTTTTTTTTTTTTCGAAGCTATAAACGATTTCAATTCGTTTGTAGGTTTGGCATTTGTGATTCATAATTTTGTCTTTGATTAACCTGATCTGCACCATTATGCCCGTCAAAGCATGGAGATTTTCAATTTATTTTTGTTTTCATATAAAATTGGATTTTACAACAAAATAGTCTCTGAGCACGATTTGTGCGGCTCCTTTTTTATTTTTCACTTTTCAAGACCTGAAACCTGTGCTAACTTTGCTGTTATGCTTGTTAGAATCTACTAGTTCGAAGATTTGCTAATTTGATTATATTCGAATCAAAGAAACATAAATGATTCTAACGACCAGGTCTTGTATCTGTACCTCGCAGATAATGTACACTATGCCACATTTGCCTCAGTTTTCAGGATAACTGTTTAAAAAGTTGTTTCCTCCGAATCAAAGAGGACTTATAATTATGTCCTTTTTGATTAAAGAAACTCTCCTTATATTTGGTCTAGGACATAGTTATCTGTAGCTCTTGGCAAAACAAGAAAAGTTTAATACAAATGTGTAATAATGCTGAATTGGTTAAAGATGGACATAGTGTGTTATACCTCACAGGTAAAGCATAGAGAGTTTTGTTGTTGTATTTTTTATAATTCAGACAGGAGACCTGAGGGACTCACATTTAATAGGGCTTAGGAATAATGATAAATGATACATTTTTTAACGACAACGATTGATTTATTATATAATATTAAAAGGAATAGAATATTATTTACAAATAGCATTATGAATATAAACTGTAGAGGATTTTTATTTGCACATAATTTGGTTTCTTCTTCACCGTTACAAGTTATCTTGTAGATGATCTATACTTGAGAAACAACCTAGAAACCCTCCACCCGCTCTTCGCTCGGCGTGCCGCAATCAGCGGCAATTGACCGTTGCTCAGCGGGACATCTGCCATTGGAAGGAACCTCCCCATGTGATAGTAGGCGATCCTGTACTTTTTGGATGAGCGCAAGATGAATTCTAGGACTCGGATGGATTCTCTTCGGCTTATGAAGTCGTTGTTTCCGCCCTTGTTCAGAGTTTCGACGGCTTTAAATATCGCACCTGAAACGCAGAGATAAAAAAAGAAGACATAAGTAATATGTATCGTAATTTGATCTCAGATAACTAGTTGGTACTCAATTCATTTTATCTAAAGGTATTTACAATAGATAATTTACCGGAAAAAAGTCTGTCGAAAGAGCCCTCGCATGTGTAGATATCTGCTAGAAGAGCCGAAACGGTGGATTCACTTTTGAGGCGAAATTTGACGACCAATCTGACTGCCACGTAGAGCAAATCGTGGAATGGACAGAAGTCGCATCCTAAGTTCGGCAGGACACACTTCCGGTGAAGGGATATCAACCAGCTCACGATCGACTCACAGACGACTCTAGGCTTAGGATTGTTCTTTATCAGACGTTGAAGTTTCTCGTATAACTCTAGCTTTTGAGAACTGAAATATAGTAGTGAATTAATTGGGTTCTACCACTTACATTAAATATTAATGAACTTTTTATTTTAGAATGAATGTGATTAATGTTGAACTTACCAGATCCTTTTCTTCACGTATACATAATAATGCAGATCGCTGACAATCTGAGGTACAGCCATCTTCCGAAACTACACTGACAGGGACTATAGAGAGAGACTGAGCAAGGGACTGAGGTGTCTGAAGGAATGACGGTGGTACCTGCGGGGTCCGGTGGTATAAGTAGCTCCGGGACACCCCCTCTCCCCACCCCCGTTCCACACGACCAAGGAGAGGGATTTTTAAATTCTGTAATGCCGTAATTATTTAGCGGAAAAAATGTCCTGATTAAAAAGTGTATTAAAAGAAAAATTAAATCGTTTAACGACTTTTCAGTATTTACGCTATGTATTATGTTTGTATGAGGTTTTTAGTTCGAGGTAAATCGATAGAATTGATGATGGTACACTTTACCGTATCTAAAGAAGAGTCCAAAAAGGTACTATTTCTATCCCTAACGTTTGGCATTTTTATATCTGTGTCGGTCATTTTGGAAATGGGTGAATGCTACTTTTCCATATTGTTCGTTATCAACAAACAAAATTTCACAACTGATTGTTTTAATTCTATTATGCTCTTGTTTCAAGGAGGTATTAAAGCTTCTTTGAAATCGCCACGATTTGAGAACTTTGCTCTAACATCCGTAAATAAACGAACATTATATTTCCCATCCGGAGAGGCACCATGCAAAAATGAACTTAGGGCTTTTCAATATTCAATACAATATCTCTACTATTAATCCGTGTTTTTATTTTTAAATTTTTGACGGTTGAAATCCTTTCTTAATCAACGCTCTGACGACAAGAGGAATTAAAGCTACAAAAAGATAGATAATAAGTTAAAATTCGCCAGCACGATCAGTTGAAGTGGTGGGTCACTCGTAGATTTACTGACCAAAATTTTTTTCAGTTTTTATAATCATTATTCTTATTACATTTTTCGTTGATTGTAATAATGACCTAAAGGTTCTAAAAAACGTTCAGATACTAAGGTATTTGTGGAAAATACTAAGAGCTCTTCGTATTTTTTAATTGTTTTATTGCGATGTTAAAGCTAAATGGTAAATATTTTTGAGCTCATTATCTTGGATTTTCAATAAGAGACAGGAGGTGGCAATACGATGCCTTAATTTGAAAGCGGGTCTACCTGACCAGCGGTTATTTCTGATCTGTGCAATATAACTGTACCTTCTGTTGAGTAAGGTTTATGATATGATTTACTGCTGGGGATAATCCGCAAAAATAGGTGGTCTTAACCTGAGACTAGATCTGATAAACTTTGAATTTAAGTAATATTCTTTCTCACATATTTGCCAGAATAATGGTCCCGATTAAGCAATTTCATTGTTGTTTTTTTCGGCTTATTCCAAAATGTTTTTCTTTCTGATTATTTTACTGGAGGTATAACATTTCTTTTTTTTTTTTCGAAGCTATAAACGATTTCAATTCGTTTGTAGGTTTGGCATTTGTGATTCATAATTTTGTCTTTGATTAACCTGATCTGCACCATTATGCCCGTCAAAGCATGGAGATTTTCAATTTATTTTTGTTTTCATATAAAATTGGATTTTACAACAAAATAGTCTCTGAGCACGATTTGTGCGGCTCCTTTTTTATTTTTCACTTTTCAAGACCTGAAACCTGTGCTAACTTTGCTGTTATGCTTGTTAGAATCTACTAGTTCGAAGATTTGCTAATTTGATTATATTCGAATCAAAGAAACATAAATGATTCTAACGACCAGGTCTTGTATCTGTACCTCGCAGATAATGTACACTATGCCACATTTGCCTCAGTTTTCAGGATAACTGTTTAAAAAGTTGTTTCCTCCGAATCAAAGAGGACTTATAATTATGTCCTTTTTGATTAAAGAAACTCTCCTTATATTTGGTCTAGGACATAGTTATCTGTAGCTCTTGGCAAAACAAGAAAAGTTTAATACAAATGTGTAATAATGCTGAATTGGTTAAAGATGGACATAGTGTGTTATACCTCACAGGTAAAGCATAGAGAGTTTTGTTGTTGTATTTTTTATAATTCAGACAGGAGACCTGAGGGACTCACATTTAATAGGGCTTAGGAATAATGATAAATGATACATTTTTTAACGACAACGATTGATTTATTATATAATATTAAAAGGAATAGAATATTATTTACAAATAGCATTATGAATATAAACTGTAGAGGATTTTTATTTGCACATAATTTGGTTTCTTCTTCACCGTTACAAGTTATCTTGTAGATGATCTATACTTGAGAAACAACCTAGAAACCCTCCACCCGCTCTTCGCTCGGCGTGCCGCAATCAGCGGCAATTGACCGTTGCTCAGCGGGACATCTGCCATTGGAAGGAACCTCCCCATGTGATAGTAGGCGATCCTGTACTTTTTGGATGAGCGCAAGATGAATTCTAGGACTCGGATGGATTCTCTTCGGCTTATGAAGTCGTTGTTTCCGCCCTTGTTCAGAGTTTCGACGGCTTTAAATATCGCACCTGAAACGCAGAGATAAAAAAAGAAGACATAAGTAATATGTATCGTAATTTGATCTCAGATAACTAGTTGGTACTCAATTCATTAAAGAGAAGGAAAGAGGAAAGAGCCCTCGCATGTGTAGATATCTGCTAGAAGAGCCGAAACGGTGGATTCACTTTTGAGGCGAAATTTGACGACCAATCTGACTGCCACGTAGAGCAAATCGTGGAATGGACAGAAGTCGCATCCTAAGTTCGGCAGGACACACTTCCGGTGAAGGGATATCAACCAGCTCACGATCGACTCACAGACGACTCTAGGCTTAGGATTGTTCTTTATCAGACGTTGAAGTTTCTCGTATAACTCTAGCTTTTGAGAACTGAAATATAGTAGTGAATTAATTGGGTTCTACCACTTACATTAAATATTAATGAACTTTTTATTTTAGAATGAATGTGATTAATGTTGAACTTACCAGATCCTTTTCTTCACGTATACATAATAATGCAGATCGCTGACAATCTGAGGTACAGCCATCTTCCGAAACTACACTGACAGGGACTATAGAGAGAGACTGAGCAAGGGACTGAGGTGTCTGAAGGAATGACGGTGGTACCTGCGGGGTCCGGTGGTATAAGTAGCTCCGGGACACCCCCTCTCCCCACCCCCGTTCCACACGACCAAGGAGAGGGATTTTTAAATTCTGTAATGCCGTAATTATTTAGCGGAAAAAATGTCCTGATTAAAAAGTGTATTAAAAGAAAAATTAAATCGTTTAACGACTTTTCAGTATTTACGCTATGTATTATGTTTGTATGAGGTTTTTAGTTCGAGGTAAATCGATAGAATTGATGATGGTACACTTTACCGTATCTAAAGAAGAGTCCAAAAAGGTACTATTTCTATCCCTAACGTTTGGCATTTTTATATCTGTGTCGGTCATTTTGGAAATGGGTGAATGCTACTTTTCCATATTGTTCGTTATCAACAAACAAAATTTCACAACTGATTGTTTTAATTCTATTATGCTCTTGTTTCAAGGAGGTATTAAAGCTTCTTTGAAATCGCCACGATTTGAGAACTTTGCTCTAACATCCGTAAATAAACGAACATTATATTTCCCATCCGGAGAGGCACCATGCAAAAATGAACTTAGGGCTTTTCAATATTCAATACAATATCTCTACTATTAATCCGTGTTTTTATTTTTAAATTTTTGACGGTTGAAATCCTTTCTTAATCAACGCTCTGACGACAAGAGGAATTAAAGCTACAAAAAGATAGATAATAAGTTAAAATTCGCCAGCACGATCAGTTGAAGTGGTGGGTCACTCGTAGATATACTGACCAAAATTTTTTTCAGTTTTTATAATCATTATTCTTATTACATTTTTCGTTGATTGTAATAATGACCTAAAGGTTCTAAAAAACGTTCAGATACTAAGGTATTTGTGGAAAATACTAAGAGCTCTTCGTATTTTTTAATTGTTTTATTGCGATGTTAAAGCTAAATGGTAAATATTTTTGAGCTCATTATCTTGGATTTTCAATAAGAGACAGGAGGTGGCAATACGATGCCTTAATTTGAAAGCGGGTCTACCTGACCAGCGGGTATTTCTGATCTGTGCAATATAACTGTACCTTCTGTTGAGTAAGGTTTATGATATGATTTACTGCTGGGGATAATCCGCAAAAATAGGTGGTCTTAATAAAGGTGGTCTGAGACTAGATCTGATAAACTTTGAATTTAAGTAATATTCTTTCTCACATATTTGCCAGAATAATGGTCCCGATTAAGCAATTTCATTGTTGTTTTTTTCGGCTTATTCCAAAATGTTTTTCTTTCTGATTATTTTACTGGAGGTATAACATTTCTTTTTTTTTTTTCGAAGCTATAAACGATTTCAATTCGTTTGTAGGTTTGGCATTTGTGATTCATAATTTTGTCTTTGATTAACCTGATCTGCACCATTATGCCCGTCAAAGCATGGAGATTTTCAATTTATTTTTGTTTTCATATAAAATTGGATTTTACAACAAAATAGTCTCTGAGCACGATTTGTGCGGCTCCTTTTTTATTTTTCACTTTTCAAGACCTGAAACCTGTGCTAACTTTGCTGTTATGCTTGTTAGAATCTACTAGTTCGAAGATTTGCTAATTTGATTATATTCGAATCAAAGAAACATAAATGATTCTAACGACCAGGTCTTGTATCTGTACCTCGCAGATAATGTACACTATGCCACATTTGCCTCAGTTTTCAGGATAACTGTTTAAAAAGTTGTTTCCTCCGAATCAAAGAGGACTTATAATTATGTCCTTTTTGATTAAAGAAACTCTCCTTATATTTGGTCTAGGACATAGTTATCTGTAGCTCTTGGCAAAACAAGAAAAGTTTAATACAAATGTGTAATAATGCTGAATTGGTTAAAGATGGACATAGTGTGTTATACCTCACAGGTAAAGCATAGAGAGTTTTGTTGTTGTATTTTTTATAATTCAGACAGGAGACCTGAGGGACTCACATTTAATAGGGCTTAGGAATAATGATAAATGATACATTTTTTAACGACAACGATTGATTTATTATATAATATTAAAAGGAATAGAATATTATTTACAAATAGCATTATGAATATAAACTGTAGAGGATTTTTATTTGCACATAATTTGGTTTCTTCTTCACCGTTACAAGTTATCTTGTAGATGATCTATACTTGAGAAACAACCTAGAAACCCTCCAACCGCTCTTCGCTCGGCGTGCCGCAATCAGCGGCAATTGACCGTTGCTCAGCGGGACATCTGCCATTGGAAGGAACCTCCCCATGTGATAGTAGGCGATCCTGTACTTTTTGGATGAGCGCAAGATGAATTCTAGGACTCGGATGGATTCTCTTCGGCTCATGAAGTCGTTGTTTCCGCCCTTGTTCAGAGTTTCGACGGCTTTAAATATCGCACCTGAAACGCAGAGATAAAAAAAGAAGACATAAGTAATATGTATCGTAATTTGATCTCAGATAACTAGTTGGTACTCAATTCATTTTATCTAAAGGTATTTACAATAGATAATTTACCGGAAAAAAGTCTGTCGAAAGAGCCCTCGCATGTGTAGATATCTGCTAGAAGAGCCGAAACGGTGGATTCACTTTTGAGGCGAAATTTGACGACCAATCTGACTGCCACGTAGAGCAAATCGTGGAATGGACAGAAGTCGCATCCTAAGTTCGGCAGGACACACTTCCGGTGAAGGGATATCAACCAGCTCACGATCGACTCACAGACGACTCTAGGCTTAGGATTGTTCTTTATCAGACGTTGAAGTTTCTCGTATAACTCTAGCTTTTGAGAACTGAAATATAGTAGTGAATTAATTGGGTTCTACCACTTACATTAAATATTAATGAACTTTTTATTTTAGAATGAATGTGATTAATGTTGAACTTACCAGATCCTTTTCTTCACGTATACATAATAATGCAGATCGCTGACAATCTGAGGTACAGCCATCTTCCGAAACTACACTGACAGGGACTATAGAGAGAGACTGAGCAAGGGACTGAGGTGTCTGAAGGAATGACGGTGGTACCTGCGGGGTCCGGTGGTATAAGTAGCTCCGGGACACCCCCTCTCCCCACCCCCGTTCCACACGACCAAGGAGAGGGATTTTTAAATTCTGTAATGCCGTAATTATTTAGCGGAAAAAATGTCCTGATTAAAAAGTGTATTAAAAGAAAAATTAAATCGTTTAACGACTTTTCAGTATTTACGCTATGTATTATGTTTGTATGAGGTTTTTAGTTCGAGGTAAATCGATAGAATTGATGATGGTACACTTTACCGTATCTAAAGAAGAGTCCAAAAAGGTACTATTTCTATCCCTAACGTTTGGCATTTTTATATCTGTGTCGGTCATTTTGGAAATGGGTGAATGCTACTTTTCCATATTGTTCGTTATCAACAAACAAAATTTCACAACTGATTGTTTTAATTCTATTATGCTCTTGTTTCAAGGAGGTATTAAAGCTTCTTTGAAATCGCCACGATTTGAGAACTTTGCTCTAACATCCGTAAATAAACGAACATTATATTTCCCATCCGGAGAGGCACCATGCAAAAATGAACTTAGGGCTTTTCAATATTCAATACAATATCTCTACTATTAATCCGTGTTTTTATTTTTAAATCTTTGACGGTTGAAATCCTTTCTTAATCAACGCTCTGACGACAAGAGGAATTAAAGCTACAAAAAGATAGATAATAAGTTAAAATTCGCCAGCACGATCAGTTGAAGTGGTGGGTCACTCGTAGATATACTGACCAAAATTTTTTTCAGTTTTTATAATCATTATTCTTATTACATTTTTCGTTGATTGTAATAATGACCTAAAGGTTCTAAAAAACGTTCAGATACTAAGGTATTTGTGGAAAATACTAAGAGCTCTTCGTATTTTTTAATTGTTTTATTGCGATGTTAAAGCTAAATGGTAAATATTTTTGAGCTCATTATCTTGGATTTTCAATAAGAGACAGGAGGTGGCAATACGATGCCTTAATTTGAAAGCGGGTCTACCTGACCAGCGGGTATTTCTGATCTGTGCAATATAACTGTACCTTCTGTTGAGTAAGGTTTATGATATGATTTACTGCTGGGGATAATCCGCAAAAATAGGTGGTCTTAATAAAGGTGGTCTGAGACTAGATCTGATAAACTTTGAATTTAAGTAATATTCTTTCTCACATATTTGCCAGAATAATGGTCCCGATTAAGCAATTTCATTGTTGTTTTTTTCGGCTTATTCCAAAATGTTTTTCTTTCTGATTATTTTACTGGAGGTATAACATTTCTTTTTTTTTTTTCGAAGCTATAAACGATTTCAATTCGTTTGTAGGTTTGGCATTTGTGATTCATAATTTTGTCTTTGATTAACCTGATCTGCACCATTATGCCCGTCAAAGCATGGAGATTTTCAATTTATTTTTGTTTTCATATAAAATTGGATTTTACAACAAAATAGTCTCTGAGCACGATTTGTGCGGCTCCTTTTTTATTTTTCACTTTTCAAGACCTGAAACCTGTGCTAACTTTGCTGTTATGCTTGTTAGAATCTACTAGTTCGAAGATTTGCTAATTTGATTATATTCGAATCAAAGAAACATAAATGATTCTAACGACCAGGTCTTGTATCTGTACCTCGCAGATAATGTACACTATGCCACATTTGCCTCAGTTTTCAGGATAACTGTTTAAAAAGTTGTTTCCTCCGAATCAAAGAGGACTTATAATTATGTCCTTTTTGATTAAAGAAACTCTCCTTATATTTGGTCTAGGACATAGTTATCTGTAGCTCTTGGCAAAACAAGAAAAGTTTAATACAAATGTGTAATAATGCTGAATTGGTTAAAGATGGACATAGTGTGTTATACCTCACAGGTAAA
Organism: Rhaphigaster nebulosa; assembly: GCA_948150685.1. Lineage (NCBI taxonomy): Eukaryota > Metazoa > Arthropoda > Insecta > Hemiptera > Pentatomidae > Rhaphigaster > Rhaphigaster nebulosa. The sequence continues at coordinate 10,258 of CANUHP010000052.1, forward strand.
GCATAGAGAGTTTTGTTGTTGTATTTTTTATAATTCAGACAGGAGACCTGAGGGACTCACATTTAATAGGGCTTAGGAATAATGATAAATGATACATTTTTTAACGACAACGATTGATTTATTATATAATATTAAAAGGAATAGAATATTATTTACAAATAGCATTATGAATATAAACTGTAGAGGATTTTTATTTGCACATAATTTGGTTTCTTCTTCACCGTTACAAGTTATCTTGTAGATGATCTATACTTGAGAAACAACCTAGAAACCCTCCACCCGCTCTTCGCTCGGCGTGCCGCAATCAGCGGCAATTGACCGTTGCTCAGCGGGACATCTGCCATTGGAAGGAACCTCCCCATGTGATAGTAGGCGATCCTGTACTTTTTGGATGAGCGCAAGATGAATTCTAGGACTCGGATGGATTCTCTTCGGCTTATGAAGTCGTTGTTTCCGCCCTTGTTCAGAGTTTCGACGGCTTTAAATATCGCACCTGAAACGCAGAGATAAAAAAAGAAGACATAAGTAATATGTATCGTAATTTGATCTCAGATAACTAGTTGGTACTCAATTCATTTTATCTAAAGGTATTTACAATAGATAATTTACCGGAAAAAAGTCTGTCGAAAGAGCCCTCGCATGTGTAGATATCTGCTAGAAGAGCCGAAACGGTGGATTCACTTTTGAGGCGAAATTTGACGACCAATCTGACTGCCACGTAGAGCAAATCGTGGAATGGACAGAAGTCGCATCCTAAGTTCGGCAGGACACACTTCCGGTGAAGGGATATCAACCAGCTCACGATCGACTCACAGACGACTCTAGGCTTAGGATTGTTCTTTATCAGACGTTGAAGTTTCTCGTATAACTCTAGCTTTTGAGAACTGAAATATAGTAGTGAATTAATTGGGTTCTACCACTTACATTAAATATTAATGAACTTTTTATTTTAGAATGAATGTGATTAATGTTGAACTTACCAGATCCTTTTCTTCACGTATACATAATAATGCAGATCGCTGACAATCTGAGGTACAGCCATCTTCCGAAACTACACTGACAGGGACTATAGAGAGAGACTGAGCAAGGGACTGAGGTGTCTGAAGGAATGATGGTGGTACCTGCGGGGTCCGGTGGTATAAGTAGCTCCGGGACACCCCCTCTCCCCACCCCCGTTCCACACGACCAAGGAGAGGGATTTTTAAATTCTGTAATGCCGTAATTATTTAGCGGAAAAAATGTCCTGATTAAAAAGTGTATTAAAAGAAAAATTAAATCGTTTAACGACTTTTCAGTATTTACGCTATGTATTATGTTTGTATGAGGTTTTTAGTTCGAGGTAAATCGATAGAATTGATGATGGTACACTTTACCGTATCTAAAGAAGAGTCCAAAAAGGTACTATTTCTATCCCTAACGTTTGGCATTTTTATATCTGTGTCGGTCATTTTGGAAATGGGTGAATGCTACTTTTCCATATTGTTCGTTATCAACAAACAAAATTTCACAACTGATTGTTTTAATTCTATTATGCTCTTGTTTCAAGGAGGTATTAAAGCTTCTTTGAAATCGCCACGATTTGAGAACTTTGCTCTAACATCCGTAAATAAACGAACATTATATTTCCCATCCGGAGAGGCACCATGCAAAAATGAACTTAGGGCTTTTCAATATTCAATACAATATCTCTACTATTAATCCGTGTTTTTATTTTTAAATTTTTGACGGTTGAAATCCTTTCTTAATCAACGCTCTGACGACAAGAGGAATTAAAGCTACAAAAAGATAGATAATAAGTTAAAATTCGCCAGCACGATCAGTTGAAGTGGTGGGTCACTCGTAGATTTACTGACCAAAATTTTTTTCAGTTTTTATAATCATTATTCTTATTACATTTTTCGTTGATTGTAATAATGACCTAAAGGTTCTAAAAAACGTTCAGATACTAAGGTATTTGTGGAAAATACTAAGAGCTCTTCGTATTTTTTAATTGTTTTATTGCGATGTTAAAGCTAAATGGTAAATATTTTTGAGCTCATTATCTTGGATTTTCAATAAGAGACAGGAGGTGGCAATACGATGCCTTAATTTGAAAGCGGGTCTACCTGACCAGCGGGTATTTCTGATCTGTGCAATATAACTGTACCTTCTGTTGAGTAAGGTTTATGATATGATTTACTGCTGGGGATAATCCGCAAAAATAGGTGGTCTTAATAAAGGTGGTCTGAGACTAGATCTGATAAACTTTGAATTTAAGTAATATTCTTTCTCACATATTTGCCAGAATAATGGTCCCGATTAAGCAATTTCATTGTTGTTTTTTTCGGCTTATTCCAAAATGTTTTTCTTTCTGATTATTTTACTGGAGGTATAACATTTCTTTTTTTTTTTTTCGAAGCTATAAACGATTTCAATTCGTTTGTAGGTTTGGCATTTGTGATTCATAATTTTGTCTTTGATTAACCTGATCTGCACCATTATGCCCGTCAAAGCATGGAGATTTTCAATTTATTTTTGTTTTCATATAAAATTGGATTTTACAACAAAATAGTCTCTGAGCACGATTTGTGCGGCTCCTTTTTTATTTTTCACTTTTCAAGACCTGAAACCTGTGCTAACTTTGCTGTTATGCTTGTTAGAATCTACTAGTTCGAAGATTTGCTAATTTGATTATATTCGAATCAAAGAAACATAAATGATTCTAACGACCAGGTCTTGTATCTGTACCTCGCAGATAATGTACACTATGCCACATTTGCCTCAGTTTTCAGGATAACTGTTTAAAAAGTTGTTTCCTCCGAATCAAAGAGGACTTATAATTATGTCCTTTTTGATTAAAGAAACTCTCCTTATATTTGGTCTAGGACATAGTTATCTGTAGCTCTTGGCAAAACAAGAAAAGTTTAATACAAATGTGTAATAATGCTGAATTGGTTAAAGATGGACATAGTGTGTTATACCTCACAGGTAAAGCATAGAGAGTTTTGTTGTTGTATTTTTTATAATTCAGACAGGAGACCTGAGGGACTCACATTTAATAGGGCTTAGGAATAATGATAAATGATACATTTTTTAACGACAACGATTGATTTATTATATAATATTAAAAGGAATAGAATATTATTTACAAATAGCATTATGAATATAAACTGTAGAGGATTTTTATTTGCACATAATTTGGTTTCTTCTTCACCGTTACAAGTTATCTTGTAGATGATCTATACTTGAGAAACAACCTAGAAACCCTCCACCCGCTCTTCGCTCGGCGTGCCGCAATCAGCGGCAATTGACCGTTGCTCAGCGGGACATCTGCCATTGGAAGGAACCTCCCCATGTGATAGTAGGCGATCCTGTACTTTTTGGATGAGCGCAAGATGAATTCTAGGACTCGGATGGATTCTCTTCGGCTTATGAAGTCGTTGTTTCCGCCCTTGTTCAGAGTTTCGACGGCTTTAAATATCGCACCTGAAACGCAGAGATAAAAAAAGAAGACATAAGTAATATGTATCGTAATTTGATCTCAGATAACTAGTTGGTACTCAATTCATTTTATCTAAAGGTATTTACAATAGATAATTTACCGGAAAAAAGTCTGTCGAAAGAGCCCTCGCATGTGTAGATATCTGCTAGAAGAGCCGAAACGGTGGATTCACTTTTGAGGCGAAATTTGACGACCAATCTGACTGCCACGTAGAGCAAATCGTGGAATGGACAGAAGTCGCATCCTAAGTTCGGCAGGACACACTTCCGGTGAAGGGATATCAACCAGCTCACGATCGACTCACAGACGACTCTAGGCTTAGGATTGTTCTTTATCAGACGTTGAAGTTTCTCGTATAACTCTAGCTTTTGAGAACTGAAATATAGAATTGAATTAATTGGGTTCTACCACTTACATTAAATATTAATGAACTTTTTATTTTAGAATGAATGTGATTAATGTTGAACTTACCAGATCCTTTTCTTCACGTATACATAATAATGCAGATCGCTGACAATCTGAGGTACAGCCATCTTCCGAAACTACACTGACAGGGACTATAGAGAGAGACTGAGCAAGGGACTGAGGTGTCTGAAGGAATGACGGTGGTACCTGCGGGGTCCGGTGGTATAAGTAGCTCCGGGACACCCCCTCTCCCCACCCCCGTTCCACACGACCAAGGAGAGGGATTTTTAAATTCTGTAATGCCGTAATTATTTAGCGGAAAAAATGTCCTGATTAAAAAGTGTATTAAAAGAAAAATTAAATCGTTTAACGACTTTTCAGTATTTACGCTATGTATTATGTTTGTATGAGGTTTTTAGTTCGAGGTAAATCGATAGAATTGATGATGGTACACTTTACCGTATCTAAAGAAGAGTCCAAAAAGGTACTATTTCTATCCCTAACGTTTGGCATTTTTATATCTGTGTCGGTCATTTTGGAAATGGGTGAATGCTACTTTTCCATATTGTTCGTTATCAACAAACAAAATTTCACAACTGATTGTTTTAATTCTATTATGCTCTTGTTTCAAGGAGGTATTAAAGCTTCTTTGAAATCGCCACGATTTGAGAACTTTGCTCTAACATCCGTAAATAAACGAACATTATATTTCCCATCCGGAGAGGCACCATGCAAAAATGAACTTAGGGCTTTTCAATATTCAATACAATATCTCTACTATTAATCCGTGTTTTTATTTTTAAATTTTTGACGGTTGAAATCCTTTCTTAATCAACGCTCTGACGACAAGAGGAATTAAAGCTACAAAAAGATAGATAATAAGTTAAAATTCGCCAGCACGATCAGTTGAAGTGGTGGGTCACTCGTAGATTTACTGACCAAAATTTTTTTCAGTTTTTATAATCATTATTCTTATTACATTTTTCGTTGATTGTAATAATGACCTAAAGGTTCTATAAAACGTTCAGATACTAAGGTATTTGTGGAAAATACTAAGAGCTCTTCGTATTTTTTAATTGTTTTATTGCGATGTTAAAGCTAAATGGTAGTAGCTCATTATCTTGGATTTTCAATAAGAGACAGGAGTTGGCAATACGATGCCTTAATTTGAAAGCGGGTCTACCTGACCAGCGGTTATTTCTGATCTGTGCAATATAACTGTACCTTCTGTTGAGTAAGGTTTATGATATGATTTACTGCTGGGGATAATCCGCAAAAATAGGTGGTCTTAACCTGAGACTAGATCTGATAAACTTTGAATTTAAGTAATATTCTTTCTCACATATTTGCCAGAATAATGGTCCCGATTAAGCAATTTCATTGTTGTTTTTTTCGGCTTATTCCAAAATGTTTTTCTTTCTGATTATTTTACTGGAGGTATAACATTTCTTTTTTTTTTTTTCGAAGCTATAAACGATTTCAATTCGTTTGTAGGTTTGGCATTTGTGATTCATAATTTTGTCTTTGATTAACCTGATCTGCACCATTATGCCCGTCAAAGCATGGAGATTTTCAATTTATTTTTGTTTTCATATAAAATTGGATTTTACAACAAAATAGTCTCTGAGCACGATTTGTGCGGCTCCTTTTTTATTTTTCACTTTTCAAGACCTGAAACCTGTGCTAACTTTGCTGTTATGCTTGTTAGAATCTACTAGTTCGAAGATTTGCTAATTTGATTATATTCGAATCAAAGAAACATAAATGATTCTAACGACCAGGTCTTGTATCTGTACCTCGCAGATAATGTACACTATGCCACATTTGCCTCAGTTTTCAGGATAACTGTTTAAAAAGTTGTTTCCTCCGAATCAAAGAGGACTTATAATTATGTCCTTTTTGATTAAAGAAACTCTCCTTATATTTGGTCTAGGACATAGTTATCTGTAGCTCTTGGCAAAACAAGAAAAGTTTAATACAAATGTGTAATAATGCTGAATTGGTTAAAGATGGACATAGTGTGTTATACCTCACAGGTAAAGCATAGAGAGTTTTGTTGTTGTATTTTTTATAATTCAGACAGGAGACCTGAGGGACTCACATTTAATAGGGCTTAGGAATAATGATAAATGATACATTTTTTAACGACAACGATTGATTTATTATATAATATTAAAAGGAATAGAATATTATTTACAAATAGCATTATGAATATAAACTGTAGAGGATTTTTATTTGCACATAATTTGGTTTCTTCTTCACCGTTACAAGTTATCTTGTAGATGATCTATACTTGAGAAACAACCTAGAAACCCTCCACCCGCTCTTCGCTCGGCGTGCCGCAATCAGCGGCAATTGACCGTTGCTCAGCGGGACATCTGCCATTGGAAGGAACCTCCCCATGTGATAGTAGGCGATCCTGTACTTTTTGGATGAGCGCAAGATGAATTCTAGGACTCGGATGGATTCTCTTCGGCTTATGAAGTCGTTGTTTCCGCCCTTGTTCAGAGTTTCGACGGCTTTAAATATCGCACCTGAAACGCAGAGATAAAAAAAGAAGACATAAGTAATATGTATCGTAATTTGATCTCAGATAACTAGTTGGTACTCAATTCATTTTATCTAAAGGTATTTACAATAGATAATTTACCGGAAAAAAGTCTGTCGAAAGAGCCCTCGCATGTGTAGATATCTGCTAGAAGAGCCGAAACGGTGGATTCACTTTTGAGGCGAAATTTGACGACCAATCTGACTGCCACGTAGAGCAAATCGTGGAATGGACAGAAGTCGCATCCTAAGTTCGGCAGGACACACTTCCGGTGAAGGGATATCAACCAGCTCACGATCGACTCACAGACGACTCTAGGCTTAGGATTGTTCTTTATCAGACGTTGAAGTTTCTCGTATAACTCTAGCTTTTGAGAACTGAAATATAGAATTGAATTAATTGGGTTCTACCACTTACATTAAATATTAATGAACTTTTTATTTTAGAATGAATGTGATTAATGTTGAACTTACCAGATCCTTTTCTTCACGTATACATAATAATGCAGATCGCTGACAATCTGAGGTACAGCCATCTTCCGAAACTACACTGACAGGGACTATAGAGAGAGACTGAGCAAGGGACTGAGGTGTCTGAAGGAATGACGGTGGTACCTGCGGGGTCCGGTGGTATAAGTAGCTCCGGGACACCCCCTCTCCCCACCCCCGTTCCACACGACCAAGGAGAGGGATTTTTAAATTCTGTAATGCCGTAATTATTTAGCGGAAAAAATGTCCTGATTAAAAAGTGTATTAAAAGAAAAATTAAATCGTTTAACGACTTTTCAGTATTTACGCTATGTATTATGTTTGTATGAGGTTTTTAGTTCGAGGTAAATCGATAGAATTGATGATGGTACACTTTACCGTATCTAAAGAAGAGTCCAAAAAGGTACTATTTCTATCCCTAACGTTTGGCATTTTTATATCTGTGTCGGTCATTTTGGAAATGGGTGAATGCTACTTTTCCATATTGTTCGTTATCAACAAACAAAATTTCACAACTGATTGTTTTAATTCTATTATGCTCTTGTTTCAAGGAGGTATTAAAGCTTCTTTGAAATCGCCACGATTTGAGAACTTTGCTCTAACATCCGTAAATAAACGAACATTATATTTCCCATCCGGAGAGGCACCATGCAAAAATGAACTTAGGGCTTTTCAATATTCAATACAATATCTCTACTATTAATCCGTGTTTTTATTTTTAAATTTTTGACGGTTGAAATCCTTTCTTAATCAACGCTCTGACGACAAGAGGAATTAAAGCTACAAAAAGATAGATAATAAGTTAAAATTCGCCAGCACGATCAGTTGAAGTGGTGGGTCACTCGTAGATTTACTGACCAAAATCTTTTTCAGTTTTTATAATCATTATTCTTATTACATTTTTCGTTGATTGTAATAATGACCTAAAGGTTCTAAAAAACGTTCAGATACTAAGGTATTTGTGGAAAATACTAAGAGCTCTTCGTATTTTTTAATTGTTTTATTGCGATGTTAAAGCTAAATGGTAGTAGCTCATTATCTTGGATTTTCAATAAGAGACAGGAGTTGGCAATACGATGCCTTAATTTGAAAGCGGGTCTACCTGACCAGCGGTTATTTCTGATCTGTGCAATATAACTGTACCTTCTGTTGAGTAAGGTTTATGATATGATTTACTGCTGGGGATAATCCGCAAAAATAGGTGGTCTTAACCTGAGACTAGATCTGATAAACTTTGAATTTAAGTAATATTCTTTCTCACATATTTGCCAGAATAATGGTCCCGATTAAGCAATTTCATTGTTGTTTTTTTCGGCTTATTCCAAAATGTTTTTCTTTCTGATTATTTTACTGGAGGTATAACATTTCTTTTTTTTTTTTCGAAGCTATAAACGATTTCAATTCGTTTGTAGGTTTGGCATTTGTGATTCATAATTTTGTCTTTGATTAACCTGATCTGCACCATTATGCCCGTCAAAGCATGGAGATTTTCAATTTATTTTTGTTTTCATATAAAATTGGATTTTACAACAAAATAGTCTCTGAGCACGATTTGTGCGGCTCCTTTTTTATTTTTCACTTTTCAAGACCTGAAACCTGTGCTAACTTTGCTGTTATGCTTGTTAGAATCTACTAGTTCGAAGATTTGCTAATTTGATTATATTCGAATCAAAGAAACATAAATGATTCTAACGACCAGGTCTTGTATCTGTACCTCGCAGATAATGTACACTATGCCACATTTGCCTCAGTTTTCAGGATAACTGTTTAAAAAGTTGTTTCCTCCGAATCAAAGAGGACTTATAATTATGTCCTTTTTGATTAAAGAAACTCTCCTTATATTTGGTCTAGGACATAGTTATCTGTAGCTCTTGGCAGAACAAGAAAAGTTTAATACAAATGTGTAATAATGCTGAATTGGTAAAAGATGGACATAGTGTGTTATACCTCACAGGTAAAGCATAGAGAGTTTTGTTGTTGTATTTTTTATAATTCAGACAGGAGACCTGAGGGACTCACATTTAATAGGGCTTAGGAATAATGATAAATGATACATTTTTTAACGACAACGATTGATTTATTATATAATATTAAAAGGAATAGAATATTATTTACAAATAGCATTATGAATATAAACTGTAGAGGATTTTTATTTGCACATAATTTGGTTTCTTCTTCACCGTTACAAGTTATCTTGTAGATGATCTATACTTGAGAAACAACCTAGAAACCCTCCACCCGCTCTTCGCTCGGCGTGCCTCAATCAGCGGCAATTGACCGTTGCTCAGCGGGACATCTGCCATTGGAAGGAACCTCCCCATGTGATAGTAGGCGATCCTGTACTTTTTGGATGAGCGCAAGATGAATTCTAGGACTCGGATAGATTCTCTTCGGCTTATGAAGTCGTTGTTTCCGCCCTTGTTCAGAGTTTCGACGGCTTTAAATATCGCACCTGAAACGCAGAGATAAAAAAAGAAGACATAAGTAATATGTATCGTAATTTGATCTCAGATAACTAGTTGGTACTCAATTCATTTTATCTAAAGGTATTTAAAATAGATAATTTACCGGAAAAAAGTCTGTCGAAAGAGCCCTCGCATGTGTAGATATCTGCTAGAAGAGCCGAAACGGTGGATTCACTTTTGAGGCGAAATTTGACGACCAATCTGACTGCCACGTAGAGCAAATCGTGGAATGGACAGAAGTCGCATCCTAAGTTCGGCAGGACACACTTCCGGTGAAGGGATATCAACCAGCTCACGATCGACTCACAGACGACTCTAGGCTTAGGATTGTTCTTTATCAGACGTTGAAGTTTCTCGTATAACTCTAGCTTTTGAGAACTGAAATATAGTAGTGAATTAATTGGGTTCTACCACTTACATTAAATATTAATGAACTTTTTATTTTAGAATGAATGTGATTAATGTTGAACTTACCAGATCCTTTTCTTCACGTATACATAATAATGCAGATCGCTGACAATCTGAGGTACAGCCATCTTCCGAAACTACACTGACAGGGACTATAGAGAGAGACTGAGCAAGGGACTGAGGTGTCTGAAGGAATGACGGTGGTACCTGCGGGGTCCGGTGGTATAAGTAGCTCCGGGACACCCCCTCTCCCCACCCCCGTTCCACACGACCAAGGAGAGGGATTTTTAAATTCTGTAATGCCGTAATTATTTAGCGGAAAAAATGTCCTGATTAAAAAGTGTATTAAAAGAAAAATTAAATCGTTTAACGACTTTTCAGTATTTACGCTATGTATTATGTTTGTATGAGGTTTTTAGTTCGAGGTAAATCGATAGAATTGATGATGGTACACTTTACCGTATCTAAAGAAGAGTCCAAAAAGGTACTATTTCTATCCCTAACGTTTGGCATTTTTATATCTGTGTCGGTCATTTTGGAAATGGGAGAATGCTACTTTTCCATATTGTTCGTTATCGACAAACAAAATTTCACAACTGATTGTTTTAATTCTATTATGCTCTTGTTTCAAGGAGGTATTAAAGCTTCTTTGAAATCGCCACGATTTGAGAACTTTGCTCTAACATCCGTAAATAAACGAACATTATATTTCCCATCCGGAGAGGCACCATGCAAAAATGAACTTAGGGCTTTTCAATATTCAATACAATATCTCTACTATTAATCCGTGTTTTTATTTTTAAATTTTTGACGGTTGAAATCCTTTCTTAATCAACGCTCTGACGACAAGAGGAATTAAAGCTACAAAAAGATAGATAATAAGTTAAAATTCGCCAGCACGATCAGTTGAAGTGGTGGGTCACTCGTAGATATACTGACCAAAATTTTTTTCAGTTTTTATAATCATTATTCTTATTACATTTTTCGTTGATTGTAATAATGACCTAAAGGTTCTAAAAAACGTTCAGATACTAAGGTATTTGTGGAAAATACTAAGAGCTCTTCGTATTTTTTAATTGTTTTATTGCGATGTTAAAGCTAAATGGTAAATATTTTTGAGCTCATTATCTTGGATTTTGAATAAGAGACAGGAGGTGGCAATACGATGCCTTAATTTGAAAGCGGGTCTACCTGACCAGCGGTTATTTCTGATCTGTGCAATATAACTGTACCTTCTGTTGAGTAAGGTTTATGATATGATTTACTGCTGGGGATAATCCGCAAAAATAGGTGGTCTTAACCTGAGACTAGATCTGATAAACTTTGAATTTAAGTAATATTCTTTCTCACATATTTGCCAGAATAATGGTCCCGATTAAGCAATTTCATTGTTGTTTTTTTCGGCTTATTCCAAAATGTTTTTCTTTCTGATTATTTTACTGGAGGTATAACATTTCTTTTTTTTTTTTCGAAGCTATAAACGATTTCAATTCGTTTGTAGGTTTGGCATTTGTGATTCATAATTTTGTCTTTGATTAACCTGATCTGCACCATTATGCCCGTCAAAGCATGGAGATTTTCAATTTATTTTTGTTTTCATATAAAATTGGATTTTACAACAAAATAGTCTCTGAGCACGATTTGTGCGGCTCCTTTTTTATTTTTCACTTTTCAAGACCTGAAACCTGTGCTAACTTTGCTGTTATGCTTGTTAGAATCTACTAGTTCGAAGATTTGCTAATTTGATTATATTCGAATCAAAGAAACATAAATGATTCTAACGACCAGGTCTTGTATCTGTACCTCGCAGATAATGTACACTATGCCACATTTGCCTCAGTTTTCAGGATAACTGTTTAAAAAGTTGTTTCCTCCGAATCAAAGAGGACTTATAATTATGTCCTTTTTGATTAAAGAAACTCTCCTTATATTTGGTCTAGGACATAGTTATCTGTAGCTCTTGGCAGAACAAGAAAAGTTTAATACAAATGTGTAATAATGCTGAATTGGTAAAAGATGGACATAGTGTGTTATACCTCACAGGTAAAGCATAGAGAGTTTTGTTGTTGTATTTTTTATAATTCAGACAGGAGACCTGAGGGACTCACATTTAATAGGGCTTAGGAATAATGATAAATGATACATTTTTTAACGACAACGATTGATTTATTATATAATATTAAAAGGAATAGAATATTATTTACAAATAGCATTATGAATATAAACTGTAGAGGATTTTTATTTGCACATAATTTGGTTTCTTCTTCACCGTTACAAGTTATCTTGTAGATGATCTATACTTGAGAAACAACCTAGAAACCCTCCACCCGCTCTTCGCTCGGCGTGCCGCAATCAGCGGCAATTGACCGTTGCTCAGCGGGACATCTGCCATTGGAAGGAACCTCCCCATGTGATAGTAGGCGATCCTGTACTTTTTGGATGAGCGCAAGATGAATTCTAGGACTCGGATGGATTCTCTTCGGCTTATGAAGTCGTTGTTTCCGCCCTTGTTCAGAGTTTCGACGGCTTTAAATATCGCACCTGAAACGCAGAGATAAAAAAAGAAGACATAAGTAATATGTATCGTAATTTGATCTCAGATAACTAGTTGGTACTCAATTCATTTTATCTAAAGGTATTTACAATAGATAATTTACCGGAAAAAAGTCTGTCGAAAGAGCCCTCGCATGTGTAGATATCTGCTAGAAGAGCCGAAACGGTGGATTCACTTTTGAGGCGAAATTTGACGACCAATCTGACTGCCACGTAGAGCAAATCGTGGAATGGACAGAAGTCGCATCCTAAGTTCGGCAGGACACACTTCCGGTGAAGGGATATCAACCAGCTCACGATCGACTCACAGACGACTCTAGGCTTAGGATTGTTCTTTATCAGACGTTGAAGTTTCTCGTATAACTCTAGCTTTTGAGAACTGAAATATAGTAGTGAATTAATTGGGTTCTACCACTTACATTAAATATTAATGAACTTTTTATTTTAGAATGAATGTGATTAATGTTGAACTTACCAGATCCTTTTCTTCACGTATACATAATAATGCAGATCGCTGACAATCTGAGGTACAGCCATCTTCCGAAACTACACTGACAGGCACTATAGAGAGAGACTGAGCAAGGGACTGAGGTGTCTGAAGGAATGACGGTGGTACCTGCGGGGTCCGGTGGTATAAGTAGCTCCGGGACATCCCCTCTCCCCACCCCCGTTCCACACGACCAAGGAGAGGGATTTTTAAATTCTGTAATGCCGTAATTATTTAGCGGAAAAAATGTCCTGATTAAAAAGTGTATTAAAAGAAAAATTAAATCGTTTAACGACTTTTCAGTATTTACGCTATGTATTATGTTTGTATGAGGTTTTTAGTTCGAGGTAAATCGATAGAATTGATGATGGTACACTTTACCGTATCTAAAGAAGAGTCCAAAAAGGTACTATTTCTATCCCTAACGTTTGGCATTTTTATATCTGTGTCGGTCATTTTGGAAATGGGTGAATGCTACTTTTCCATATTGTTCGTTATCAACAAACAAAATTTCACAACTGATTGTTTTAATTCTATTATGCTCTTGTTTCAAGGAGGTATTAAAGCTTCTTTGAAATCGCCACGATTTGAGAACTTTGCTCTAACATCCGTAAATAAACGAACATTATATTTCCCATCCGGAGAGGCACCATGCAAAAATGAACTTAGGGCTTTTCAATATTCAATACAATATCTCTACTATTAATCCGTGTTTTTATTTTTAAATTTTTGACGGTTGAAATCCTTTCTTAATCAACGCTCTGACGACAAGAGGAATTAAAGCTACAAAAAGATAGATAATAAGTTAAAATTCGCCAGCACGATCAGTTGAAGTGGTGGGTCACTCGTAGATTTACTGACCAAAATTTTTTTCAGTTTTTATAATCATTATTCTTATTACATTTTTCGTTGATTGTAATAATGACCTAAAGGTTCTAAAAAACGTTCAGATACTAAGGTATTTGTGGAAAATACTAAGAGCTCTTCGTATTTTTTAATTGTTTTATTGCGATGTTAAAGCTAAATGGTAAATATTTTTGAGCTCATTATCTTGGATTTTGAATAAGAGACAGGAGGTGGCAATACGATGCCTTAATTTGAAAGCGGGTCTACCTGACCAGCGGTTATTTCTGATCTGTGCAATATAACTGTACCTTCTGTTGAGTAAGGTTTATGATATGATTTACTGCTGGGGATAATCCGCAAAAATAGGTGGTCTTAACCTGAGACTAGATCTGATAAACTTTGAATTTAAGTAATATTCTTTCTCACATATTTGCCAGAATAATGGTCCCGATTAAGCAATTTCATTGTTGTTTTTTTCGGCTTATTCCAAAATGTTTTTCTTTCTGATTATTTTACTGGAGGTATAACATTTCTTTTTTTTTTTTCGAAGCTATAAACGATTTCAATTCGTTTGTAGGTTTGGCATTTGTGATTCATAATTTTGTCTTTGATTAACCTGATCTGCACCATTATGCCCGTCAAAGCATGGAGATTTTCAATTTATTTTTGTTTTCATATAAAATTGGATTTTACAACAAAATAGTCTCTGAGCACGATTTGTGCGGCTCCTTTTTTATTTTTCACTTTTCAAGACCTGAAACCTGTGCTAACTTTGCTGTTATGCTTGTTAGAATCTACTAGTTCGAAGATTTGCTAATTTGATTATATTCGAATCAAAGAAACATAAATGATTCTAACGACCAGGTCTTGTATCTGTACCTCGCAGATAATGTACACTATGCCACATTTGCCTCAGTTTTCAGGATAACTGTTTAAAAAGTTGTTTCCTCCGAATCAAAGAGGACTTATAATTATGTCCTTTTTGATTAAAGAAACTCTCCTTATATTTGGTCTAGGACATAGTTATCTGTAGCTCTTGGCAGAACAAGAAAAGTTTAATACAAATGTGTAATAATGCTGAATTGGTAAAAGATGGACATAGTGTGTTATACCTCACAGGTAAAGCATAGAGAGTTTTGTTGTTGTATTTTTTATAATTCAGACAGGAGACCTGAGGGACTCACATTTAATAGGGCTTAGGAATAATGATAAATGATACATTTTTTAACGACAACGATTGATTTATTATATAATATTAAAAGGAATAGAATATTATTTACAAATAGCATTATGAATATTAACTGTAGAGGATTTTTATTTGCACATAATTTGGTTTCTTCTTCACCGTTACAAGTTATCTTGTAGATGATCTATACTTGAGAAACAACCTAGAAACCCTCCACCCGCTCTTCGCTCGGCGTGCCGCAATCAGCGGCAATTGACCGTTGCTCAGCGGGACATCTGCCATTGGAAGGAACCTCCCCATGTGATAGTAGGCGATCCTGTACTTTTTGGATGAGCGCAAGATGAATTCTAGGACTCGGATGGATTCTCTTCGGCTTATGAAGTCGTTGTTTCCGCCCTTGTTCAGAGTTTCGACGGCTTTAAATATCGCACCTGAAACGCAGAGATAAAAAAAGAAGACATAAGTAATATGTATCGTAATTTGATCTCAGATAACTAGTTGGTACTCAATTCATTTTATCTAAAGGTATTTACAATAGATAATTTACCGGAAAAAAGTCTGTCGAAAGAGCCCTCGCATGTGTAGATATCTGCTAGAAGAGCCGAAACGGTGGATTCACTTTTGAGGCGAAATTTGACGACCAATCTGACTGCCACGTAGAGCAAATCGTGGAATGGACAGAAGTCGCATCCTAAGTTCGGCAGGACACACTTCCGGTGAAGGGATATCAACCAGCTCACGATCGACTCACAGACGACTCTAGGCTTAGGATTGTTCTTTATCAGACGTTGAAGTTTCTCGTATAACTCTAGCTTTTGAGAACTGAAATATAGTAGTGAATTAATTGGGTTCTACCACTTACATTAAATATTAATGAACTTTTTATTTTAGAATGAATGTGATTAATGTTGAACTTACCAGATCCTTTTCTTCACGTATACATAATAATGCAGATCGCTGACAATCTGAGGTACAGCCATCTTCCGAAACTACACTGACAGGGACTATAGAGAGAGACTGAGCAAGGGACTGAGGTGTCTGAAGGAATGACGGTGGTACCTGCGGGGTCCGGTGGTATAAGTAGCTCCGGGACACCCCCTCTCCCCACCCCCGTTCCACACGACCAAGGAGAGGGATTTTTAAATTCTGTAATGCCGTAATTATTTAGCGGAAAAAATGTCCTGATTAAAAAGTGTATTAAAAGAAAAATTAAATCGTTTAACGACTTTTCAGTATTTACGCTATGTATTATGTTTGTATGAGGTTTTTAGTTCGAGGTAAATCGATAGAATTGATGATGGTACACTTTACCGTATCTAAAGAAGAGTCCAAAAAGGTACTATTTCTATCCCTAACGTTTGGCATTTTTATATCTGTGTCGGTCATTTTGGAAATGGGTGAATGCTACTTTTCCATATTGTTCGTTATCAACAAACAAAATTTCACAACTGATTGTTTTAATTCTATTATGCTCTTGTTTCAAGGAGGTATTAAAGCTTCTTTGAAATCGCCACGATTTGAGAACTTTGCTCTAACATCCGTAAATAAACGAACATTATATTTCCCATCCGGAGAGGCACCATGCAAAAATGAACTTAGGGCTTTTCAATATTCAATACAATATCTCTACTATTAATCCGTGTTTTTATTTTTAAATTTTTGACGGTTGAAATCCTTTCTTAATCAACGCTCTGACGACAAGAGGAATTAAAGCTACAAAAAGATAGATAATAAGTTAAAATTCGCCAGCACGATCAGTTGAAGTGGTGGGTCACTCGTAGATTTACTGACCAAAATTTTTTTCAGTTTTTATAATCATTATTCTTATTACATTTTTCGTTGATTGTAATAATGACCTAAAGGTTCTAAAAAACGTTCAGATACTAAGGTATTTGTGGAAAATACTAAGAGCTCTTCGTATTTTTTAATTGTTTTATTGCGATGTTAAAGCTAAATGGTAAATATTTTTGAGCTCATTATCTTGGATTTTCAATAAGAGACAGGAGTTGGCAATACGATGCCTTAATTTGAAAGCGGGTCTACCTGACCAGCGGTTATTTCTGATCTGTGCAATATAACAGTACCTTCTGTTGAGTAAGGTTTATGATATGATTTACTGCTGGGGATAATCCGCAAAAATAGGTGGTCTTAACCTGAGACTAGATCTGATAAACTTTGAATTTAAGTAATATTCTTTCTCACATATTTGCCAGAATAATGGTCCCGATTAAGCAATTTCATTGTTGTTTTTTTCGGCTTATTCCAAAATGTTTTTCTTTCTGATTATTTTACTGGAGGTATAACATTTCTTTTTTTTTTTTCGAAGCTATAAACGATTTCAATTCGTTTGTAGGTTTGGCATTTGTGATTCATAATTTTGTCTTTGATTAACCTGATCTGCACCATTATGCCCGTCAAAGCATGGAGATTTTCAATTTATTTTTGTTTTCATATAAAATTGGATTTTACAACAAAATAGTCTCTGAGCACGATTTGTGCGGCTCCTTTTTTATTTTTCACTTTTCAAGACCTGAAACCTGTGCTAACTTTGCTGTTATGCTTGTTAGAATCTACTAGTTCGAAGATTTGCTAATTTGATTATATTCGAATCAAAGAAACATAAATGATTCTAACGACCAGGTCTTGTATCTGTACCTCGCAGATAATGTACACTATGCCACATTTGCCTCAGTTTTCAGGATAACTGTTTAAAAAGTTGTTTCCTCCGAATCAAAGAGGACTTATAATTATGTCCTTTTTGATTAAAGAAACTCTCCTTATATTTGGTCTAGGACATAGTTATCTGTAGCTCTTGGCAGAACAAGAAAAGTTTAATACAAATGTGTAATAATGCTGAATTGGTAAAAGATGGACATAGTGTGTTCTACCTCACAGGTAAAGCATAGAGAGTTTTGTTGTTGTATTTTTTATAATTCAGACAGGAGACCTGAGGGACTCACATTTAATAGGGCTTAGGAATAATGATAAATGATACATTTTTTAACGACAACGATTGATTTATTATATAATATTAAAAGGAATAGAATATTATTTACAAATAGCATTATGAATATAAACTGTAGAGGATTTTTATTTGCACATAATTTGGTTTCTTCTTCACCGTTACAAGTTATCTTGTAGATGATCTATACTTGAGAAACAACCTAGAAACCCTCCACCCGCTCTTCGCTCGGCGTGCCGCAATCAGCGGCAATTGACCGTTGCTCAGCGGGACATCTGCCATTGGAAGGAACCTCCCCATGTGATAGTAGGCGATCCTGTACTTTTTGGATGAGCGCAAGATGAATTCTAGGACTCGGATGGATTCTCTTCGGCTTATGAAGTCGTTGTTTCCGCCCTTGTTCAGAGTTTCGACGGCTTTAAATATCGCACCTGAAACGCAGAGATAAAAAAAGAAGACATAAGTAATATGTATCGTAATTTGATCTCAGATAACTAGTTGGTACTCAATTCATTTTATCTAAAGGTATTTACAATAGATAATTTACCGGAAAAAAGTCTGTCGAAAGAGCCCTCGCATGTGTAGATATCTGCTAGAAGAGCCGAAACGGTGGATTCACTTTTGAGGCGAAATTTGACGACCAATCTGACTGCCACGTAGAGCAAATCGTGGAATGGACAGAAGTCGCATCCTAAGTTCGGCAGGACACACTTCCGGTGAAGGGATATCAACCAGCTCACGATCGACTCACAGACGACTCTAGGCTTAGGATTGTTCTTTATCAGACGTTGAAGTTCTCGTATAACTCTAGCTTTTGAGAACTGAAATATAGTAGTGAATTAATTGGGTTCTACCACTTACATTAAATATTAATGAACTTTTTATTTTAGAATGAATGTGATTAATGTTGAACTTACCAGATCCTTTTCTTCACGTATACATAATAATGCAGATCGCTGACAATCTGAGGTACAGCCATCTTCCGAAACTACACTGACAGGGACTATAGAGAGAGACTGAGCAAGGGACTGAGGTGTCTGAAGGAATGACGGTGGTACCTGCGGGGTCCGGTGGTATAAGTAGCTCCGGGACATCCCCTCTCCCCACCCCCGTTCCACACGACCAAGGAGAGGGATTTTTAAATTCTGTAATGCCGTAATTATTTAGCGGAAAAAATGTCCTGATTAAAAAGTGTATTAAAAGAAAAATTAAATCGTTTAACGACTTTTCAGTATTTACGCTATGTATTATGTTTGTATGAGGTTTTTAGTTCGAGGTAAATCGATAGAATTGATGATGGTACACTTTACCGTATCTAAAGAAGAGTCCAAAAAGGTACTATTTCTATCCCTAACGTTTGGCATTTTTATATCTGTGTCGGTCATTTTGGAAATGGGTGAATGCTACTTTTCCATATTGTTCGTTATCAACAAACAAAATTTCACAACTGATTGTTTTAATTCTATTATGCTCTTGTTTCAAGGAGGTATTAAAGCTTCTTTGAAATCGCCACGATTTGAGAACTTTGCTCTAACATCCGTAAATAAACGAACATTATATTTCCCATCCGGAGAGGCACCATGCAAAAATGAACTTAGGGCTTTTCAATATTCAATACAATATCTCTACTATTAATCCGTGTTTTTATTTTTAAATTTTTGACGGTTGAAATCCTTTCTTAATCAACGCTCTGACGACAAGAGGAATTAAAGCTACAAAAAGATAGATAATAAGTTAAAATTCGCCAGCACGATCAGTTGAAGTGGTGGGTCACTCGTAGATTTACTGACCAAAATTTTTTTCAGTTTTTATAATCATTATTCTTATTACATTTTTCGTTGATTGTAATAATGACCTAAAGGTTCTAAAAAACGTTCAGATACTAAGGTATTTGTGGAAAATACTAAGAGCTCTTCGTATTTTTTAATTGTTTTATTGCGATGTTAAAGCTAAATGGTAAATATTTTTGAGCTCATTATCTTGGATTTTCAATAAGAGACAGGAGGTGGCAATACGATGCCTTAATTTGAAAGCGGGTCTACCTGACCAGCGGTTATTTCTGATCTGTGCAATATAACTGTACCTTCTGTTGAGTAAGGTTTATGATATGATTTACTGCTGGGGATAATCCGCAAAAATAGGTGGTCTTAACCTGAGACTAGATCTGATAAACTTTGAATTTAAGTAATATTCTTTCTCACATATTTGCCAGAATAATGGTCCCGATTAAGCAATTTCATTGTTGTTTTTTTCGGCTTATTCCAAAATGTTTTTCTTTCTGATTATTTTACTGGAGGTATAACATTTCTTTTTTTTTTTTCGAAGCTATAAACGATTTCAATTCGTTTGTAGGTTTGGCATTTGTGATTCATAATTTTGTCTTTGATTAACCTGATCTGCACCATTATGCCCGTCAAAGCATGGAGATTTTCAATTTATTTTTGTTTTCATATAAAATTGGATTTTACAACAAAATAGTCTCTGAGCACGATTTGTGCGGCTCCTTTTTTATTTTTCACTTTTCAAGACCTGAAACCTGTGCTAACTTTGCTGTTATGCTTGTTAGAATCTACTAGTTCGAAGATTTGCTAATTTGATTATATTCGAATCAAAGAAACATAAATGATTCTAACGACCAGGTCTTGTATCTGTACCTCGCAGATAATGTACACTATGCCACATTTGCCTCAGTTTTCAGGATAACTGTTTAAAAAGTTGTTTCCTCCGAATCAAAGAGGACTTATAATTATGTCCTTTTTGATTAAAGAAACTCTCCTTATATTTGGTCTAGGACATAGTTATCTGTAGCTCTTGGCAGAACAAGAAAAGTTTAATACAAATGTGTAATAATGCTGAATTGGTAAAAGATGGACATAGTGTGTTCTACCTCACAGGTAAAGCATAGAGAGTTTTGTTGTTGTATTTTTTATAATTCAGACAGGAGACCTGAGGGACTCACATTTAATAGGGCTTAGGAATAATGATAAATGATACATTTTTTAACGACAACGATTGATTTATTATATAATATTAAAAGGAATAGAATATTATTTACAAATAGCATTATGAATATTAACTGTAGAGGATTTTTATTTGCACATAATTTGGTTTCTTCTTCACCGTTACAAGTTATCTTGTAGATGATCTATACTTGAGAAACAACCTAGAAACCCTCCACCCGCTCTTCGCTCGGCGTGCCGCAATCAGCGGCAATTGACCGTTGCTCAGCGGGACATCTGCCATTGGAAGGAACCTCCCCATGTGATAGTAGGCGATCCTGTACTTTTTGGATGAGCGCAAGATGAATTCTAGGACTCGGATGGATTCTCTTCGGCTTATGAAGTCGTTGTTTCCGCCCTTGTTCAGAGTTTCGACGGCTTTAAATATCGCACCTGAAACGCAGAGATAAAAAAAGAAGACATAAGTAATATGTATCGTAATTTGATCTCAGATAACTAGTTGGTACTGAATTCATTTTATCTAAAGGTATTTACAATAGATAATTTACCGGAAAAAAGTCTGTCGAAAGAGCCCTCGCATGTGTAGATATCTGCTAGAAGAGCCGAAACGGTGGATTCACTTTTGAGGCGAAATTTGACGACCAATCTGACTGCCACGTAGAGCAAATCGTGGAATGGACAGAAGTCGCATCCTAAGTTCGGCAGGACACACTTCCGGTGAAGGGATATCAACCAGCTCACGATCGACTCACAGACGACTCTAGGCTTAGGATTGTTCTTTATCAGACGTTGAAGTTTCTCGTATAACTCTAGCTTTTGAGAACTGAAATATAGTAGTGAATTAATTGGGTTCTACCACTTACATTAAATATTAATGAACTTTTTATTTTAGAATGAATGTGATTAATGTTGAACTTACCAGATCCTTTTCTTCACGTATACATAATAATGCAGATCGCTGACAATCTGAGGTACAGCCATCTTCCGAAACTACACTGACAGGGACTATAGAGAGAGACTGAGCAAGGGACTGAGGTGTCTGAAGGAATGACGGTGGTACCTGCGGGGTCCGGTGGTATAAGTAGCTCCGGGACACCCCCTCTCCCCACCCCCGTTCCACACGACCAAGGAGAGGGATTTTTAAATTCTGTAATGCCGTAATTATTTAGCGGAAAAAATGTCCTGATTAAAAAGTGTATTAAAAGAAAAATTAAATCGTTTAACGACTTTTCAGTATTTACGCTATGTATTATGTTTGTATGAGGTTTTTAGTTCGAGGTAAATCGATAGAATTGATGATGGTACACTTTACCGTATCTAAAGAAGAGTCCAAAAAGGTACTATTTCTATCCCTAACGTTTGGCATTTTTATATCTGTGTCGGTCATTTTGGAAATGGGAGAATGCTACTTTTCCATCTTGTTCGTTATCGACAAACAAAATTTCACAACTGATTGTTTTAATTCTATTATGCTCTTGTTTCAAGGAGGTATTAAAGCTTCTTTGAAATCGCCACGATTTGAGAACTTTGCTCTAACATCCGTAAATAAACGAACATTATATTTCCCATCCGGAGAGGCACCATGCAAAAATGAAC